>JAEQBH010009120.1:0-85233 GCA_016808115.1 Tetrastigma voinierianum
GGTAGTGTTGGAGATTTTGAAAGAGTAGTTATATCACGAAACTTCGGCAAGTGTGAGTTTTGGATATTTGAAGTGTCCTTTCTTGGGGCACATTGTATCGAAAGAAGGAATCAGGAGTGGATCGAAAATGAAGTGGTTGTCAGATGGAAGCCACGAAGTGTTACGAGTACGTAGTTTCCTGGGGTAAGCGGGTTGCTCACGGAAGATTTGTTAGGGGTTTCTATGATTGCGGCCCAGATGGCGGGATTGCTCGGAAAAGATGCCAAAGTTTGGATAGATTGAAAAATGTCGAGAGTTTAAAAGCTAAAGCATTCTTAGCAGAGACTCAGGTGCCTCAGTGACTGCAGTGGAATATGTGATCTATAGTGATGCTTCACTAAATGGACTTGGATGTGTCCAAATGTAAGGGGGTAAAGTGGTAGCCTATGCTTAAGCAGATGAAGCCATGAAAAAGAACTACCCCACGCATGATTTAGATTAACCATAATTGTATTTAACGTTGAAAATTTGGAGACATTACTTGTATGGAAAAGCGATTGGCCCGATTTGTCTGAGGGCGGGAAGTTAAAATGATTAGAGAGATTAAAAGTGGCCTGCATGAGACGAAGTCATATCTGGAGCATGAAGAGAAAGATGTGTCGATGTGAGGTCGGTGAAAAGTGTTTTAAAAGTATCGCACTTGGAAGAAGGTGATGAGATTCGGAAAAAAGGGCAAGTTGAGCCCAGAAGTTTGTGTATGTAAATTGTCGAAAAAGTGGGTCGGTGGCATACCGTTTGGCTTTACCTCCGGACTTGGAAAAGATCCATAATGTTTTCCATGTGTCCATGCCTACGGAGTGCTGTCGGACCATCACATGTAGTCTCTTCGAATAGGTGTGAGGCTTAGGCCGGTTGACATATGAAGAAGAGCCGGGTAGGATTTTGGCTCGTGAAGTGAAAGAACTACGGAACAAGAAGATTCCGTTGGTCGAAGTGTTGTGGAGAAGCCTGGGCAGAAGAAGCCACTTGGGAAAGTGAAGAACGATGCGTGGTGCTCCATGAGTGTTTAACTAAGGTAGATTCGAGACGAAATTTTCTTAAGTGGGGGAGAATTGTAATGCCCCGAAAATACCCTAGAATGTTTATAATAATTTTATTATATAATGCAGGTATGAATGTGAGCAAACTTAGGTTTTAAAGGAAAATTGATAAATTGACAAGTTATGAAATGATAAATTTAGTGAACTGGAAATTTGGGCACTAAGAATAAGGATAAAAAGTGAAGAAATTTGCCATAAGGGATATAAAAATCATAAAAGAAAGATGAGATGGGCCATAATAGAAATAAAATAAGTTGGATTGAAATAAGAGAGAAATGAGGGCTAAATTAGAATATGGCATAAGTTGCTTTGCGAAAAGAAAGGAGTCTGGGACCTAAATCTGTAGAAAACTTAAAACAAAAAAATGGATTTTTCTTGTTTTGGCCAAACATGGCCTTAACAAGGCATGGATAAGAGCAAGTGATGCTTATTTCGAGACCAAGCCAGTAGAGAGAGAGAGGGGAGAGGAAAAGAAGAAGAGGGAGAAAGAAGAGGAAGAAAGAAGGAAGAGGAGAAGAAAGAAGATGAAATAAGGTATGTTTTTTTCAACTTGGGATCAAGTGTATTGTAGTGATTTCCTAAGGCCTTGGTTTAGAGAATTGTTCCTCCTTGTCTAAGGAGTTTGTGGAAAGATCAGCATGAGCAACCCAAATTATTAAGGGTTAAGAGGGTAAAGAGCCCGAATAGTAGAAAAACATGGAATCCTCCCTTTGAGGTTGGATTACGGTTTAAATTACTGAAATAAAGGGTTAGGTTAAACCAAACCCTAACAAATTCTTATATTTGGTTTATGTATAGGTTATAGCAATTAGAATGGTATTGGGAGAAATTCATGGAAAAGTTTAGGAAAATACGCTTGTAATGAAGAGGAATTGAGTAGAAAAGAAGTTCTGAAATATGGAATGATTTTGATGTGTTTGAAATGTGAGTTGAATTGGGTAGCAAGTATGGAAAACTGTGAGAAAACACACATTACAGGCACATTTCGGGGGACATGTCATAGAGTACCTTGAATGTCTGGTACACCCTCCCAGAACAGTGTGTCTGGTACGTTAGAGTGTATCTTAGGTACACCACAATTACATTCCTATTTCGACTAGTTTTCGTATTTTGGACATAACTTGCTCATTTCTTATCCGATTTGAGTGATTCAAGTGGCCAATTAAAATAGACTTCAAGAAAAATCAAACATAAAGAAATAGGAATCATCAAATTATGGCTCTAAGTGGCCCCGAAAATTTACCGAGGTGGGGCGATGTGCAAGTAATTCTGCATCGGTTTGATCCTTAGAGTAGTCGAGTTGTTTCAGATGTATCTTGAGTTCCGTTGCTCCGGGTGGGTGATTCCAGTTGTTTGGAGGAGAACCCTTAGCACATAGATTTAAATCATTACAAAGAACCAATTAGTCCAAATATGGAGACAAGGCACTTTGGAAAATGAATATTACAAACTGTTCCTCAGGTAAAAATCGGTAAACCGACTAGTTGGCATGAAAATGCCATAACTTTAGTTTGGATAATCCGATTGGAATGATTCCAATTTCTAAGTAAAGTAGACTCATAGAGGAATAAGAATGAGACTAAGTAAAAAACGTACCGTGTAACACCCCAAAAAATACCCTAGAAGTTTTCGGACTTGTTTAGGGTATATTATAAGCTAAATAGGAATTTTCGGGAAATAAAACGATAGACCCGGAAATTTCAAGAATTTAGGGACAATTTTGTAATTGGTCCAAAAAGGGGGCTTAAAAGTCATAAATTGAAGAGACTATGGGCCAAAGAAGAAATAATAGGAATTGTTGTGTAATTCCTAGAAGATTAGAACGAAATACAAATGGCTTGAGGCGTGGAGGACCTTTTGCAAATAAGGAGACTTAACCCAAAATGGTTTTGAGGGCCAAACAAAAACTTAGGAATTTCTAATAAATTTTGATTTAAGACCAACAATTGGTCTCATTGGGGAGGAGGAAAACGTGAAGAAGGAAGAAGAAGAAGGAAGAGGAAAAGAGGAGGACGAGATCAGTAGCTTGACTCAGGTATGGAACTTGACCTTGATTATGGATTCTATGAGGATTTGGCATGGATCTTTGCGTTTGTATGAACTTGTAAAACCCTAGGGTTTGTTAGAGTTTCATCTTAACCCAAAAATTATGGAAAGTAAGGTGGGTAAAACCCCATATGGCACAAGATGGTTATGGAATCCTTCCTTTGAGGATGGATTCATGGTTAATTGTAAGTAAAAGGGTTAGGGTTTAGAGTAAACCCTAATTAATATTCATGTTTTTGTTGAGGATGGGTCATAACCCATATTAGAAGGGTTTTGGAAGAAATTCATGATAGAATTTTGAAGAAAGATATCTAATTGAAAGATGAATTGTGTAGAAAAGAGTTCTGAGTGAATTTGAAATGGTTTTTTGAGGTGTATATGGAGTATAGAGTTGATTGGGGTTGGAAACATATGGAAAAATGTGAAAACACACATTTTAGGGCATTTCGGGTGACTTGTGCCGGTACACTTTCAAAGTGTACTAGGGTACACTTTCGTTCACGGTCATTTTGGCGAAATTAATAGGTACACTTTAGGGGTGTCTGGTGCACCCTCTTTGCTCTGATTCCCCAATTTAAAAGCCAGTTTTCGTATTTTGGCCATAACTTGCTCATTTTTTATCCGATTTGAGTGATTCAAGTGGCTACGTAAAATAGACTTCAAGGAGAACAAAACTTAAAGAAAGGCATCGCCAAATTCTTATCCTAAGTGGCCTAAAAATTCACTCAAAGTGGGAGTAGTGTGCAGACGAGTGCGAAGTTCCCGATTTTGAATATAGGAGTAGTCCGTTTGAGATGTAACTTGAGTTCGGTGCTCGAATTGGGTGATTCAATTGGAATAGAACCCTTAGCACCTTAGCTTTAAATGAGTACAGACACAGTATCAAATATGAAGTTAGAACCTGGAAAAATTAGAAATATAAAGCGCCTAGTGTAGTAATTAAATTGACTAGTTGACATTAAAAATGCCGCAACTTTATTTTGGATGATTCAATTGGAATAATTCCAATTCCTAAGTAAAATAGATCCATTGAGGGACAAGAATACAAGAATGAGTATTTATGAATGAGTATACGTGAATGAGTATACTTGAATGAGTATATGAAATGAGCACATAATTGAATATGTGAATAAGTATATATGAATAAGTATACATGAATAAGTATACATGAATGAGTACACATGAGTGAGTATACTTGAATGAGTGTATGAAATGAGCACATGATTGAATATGTGAATGAGTATATGAATGAGTATTCTTGAATGAATCGTGAATAGTATTTATGGATAGTATACATGAATGAGTATACGTGAATGAATCGTGAATGAGTATTTATGAATGAGTATACATAAATGAGTATACGTGAATAGATATGTGAATTAGTATATGAAATGAGCACATGAATGGATATGATTGAGTAGAGGTATGAATAAGTATATGCATGAATGAGAATCGTGTGAGATGAATGTGATTAAGTATTTATGAATGAGTATACATGAATGAGTATACGTGAATGAATATGTGATTGAGTATTTATGAATGAGTATACGTGAATGAATTTATTAATGAGTATACGTGAATGAGTATACGTGAATGAGTATAGGAATGAGTATATGAAATAAGTACATAGATTGAGTATATCTTTAAGAATCATCCCGAGTGATTATGAAGTGAAATGGGATATTTGGAAACCGAATGAATGTGAATGATGGCAGGATGGGTTCATTCAAGCGAGTCCGTCATAAATGTGAATACGAGGGTGAATGATCAGTATGATGTTCGAAGCCGAGATGAGCGTGAATAATAATAAAGACGGGATTCATTAAACGGAATCCATCGTAAATGTGAATTGAATAATATGAAGGAATGAGCGCAGCTGACCCGGGATGCACTAATCGTCGAATCATGAAGAACACCGAAATTTTCGATGTCACTTGACGGGATGCGCGGTGGCATCAGTCATGATGGGATATGCCATTGAAGAAATGTCCGCGGCGGGATGCGCGATCGACATCGGAGTCTTGATGGCGTATGGCATTTAGTGATACCCGTGTCGGGATGCACGACGACATCCGTCGTGATGGGATAACAGGAATAATTGATACCACGTGTGGGATGCATCAAAAGCGGCATCCGTCATGATGGGAAGAAGCGAATAGTGACCACCATGTGTCGGGATGCACGAAAGCGACATCCGTCGTGATGGGAGGGCAGATAATTGATACCACGTGTCGGGATGCACCCAAGCGGCATCCGTCGTGATGGGAGGAAGCCAGAATAATTGATACCACGTGGGGGATGCATCAAACGGCCTCCGTCGTGATGGGAGAGCCTTAGAATAATTGATCTCAGCGTATCGGGGTGCGCGAGCGGCATCGTCGTGATGGGAGACGAATAAAAGTAATACCACGTATGGGGTGCCGCGAAGCGACATCCGTCATGATGGGAGCCCGAATTGTAAAATGTGTAGGCACATTCAGAATGATAATAAGGGGCGGGATTCATTGCATGGGCTCAAGTCGAAATGTGAATTAAATAGTGAGTGGAAATAACCAACATTAGTGAGTGTAAATGGAAGTTTTTATGAGTATGCTAAAATCTCATAAACGAATTGTGAACTGAATTATTACATTGAAAAGGCATGTTGTGATATATTAAATAATGTGAAAAATGAAAGCATGCGAAAATGAATAGCATGAGTTATGTGGATAAAAGGCATTATTTTGTCAATCATGTGTAAAGTGTAGATGTTATAGATCTTTTGAATTTGTAAGTAATTAAGTAGGATTGCAGAAAGAAGTGCTTTTTGCTTAATTAAAAGGTGAAATAGAATAACATAAGCAGTCTTTGGAAGATGGTGAAAGTGTCGGATCGCTAGGGCTCAGGCTTGGATCCGCCTGACAGTTAGTCGAGTTCGGGTCGTGACACTTTTGAAATAAAAATTTAATAAAGCGAAATAAATGTTTTACTGATTGAAAGCGTCGGAGTAAATAGGAACAGAACTGGATCAGCGGCCGAGATTAGTCGAGGGATTCGGGTGTGACACTTTGAAAATGAGAATTTAATAAGCGATGACTAAAGGATCACAAACGGGCCTCCCCAAAATCATGGCGTAATTGTTAAAAGAGATTTGAATTAATGAAACGGCCGTGATAATGATATGAGTAATATGTATTAGTATTAGTCGGTCGACCAATTATGTATTTAATATGACTTGATATGTTTGATTTGCCATTGTATATATATATATAAGTTTATTTGAATGTGATATATGATATACCGTACATGTAGAAGATATGAATTGAAAAATTGTAAAGACATGACACATGGAGATAGTGATATGGAATCTAAAAGGATAAAATCTACATGTATAATATGATATGAGTTAGAAGTCACATAAGAATAGACTTAGATTATATGCATAATATTAGCAAATGTAAAAAGATAGTGGCGATTATTGTTATTAATTAGATTCTTGTCTATATATTCCCAGTAAAGCGTAAAGCTTAGCACCCAGGTGTTAATCCCAGGTGTAGGTCTTGAAGAAGAGGAGATAAGAGACAGGGCATTCCACACCGGTTGTACGGGCCGTCTCGGAGACAGTGCTCACCGTACTTGTTCATGATCTACGATGTAGTATTAGATAAGTATATGTATATGTATTTGTATAAGTGAATGGGACTTAGTATATGTGTATAAATTTAATGGATACCACTCCGGTGGTAGTTCATTTGTAAATGTAAATGATTGTTGGTTCTTACAGAAATTGTTTGTATACCACAGATTTAAGTTCAGCCTCGAAAAATAATAATAAGTGAGTCTCAAAGATATGGTTTCGCACTCGAACCGATTCGATTGGCCAATCGGGTCGGACCGGGATCGGGGCGTGACATACCATACCCGCTCCGCAGTTTAAATATTCGCTTAGTATGATTATTTGCCAATCACCAAGAGTGAATAAATATTTGACTAGGTGCACAGAAGACAATAATCGACTTTAGGATTGACACGAGAAAGAAACGGAATCGATAATTATTTGTTCTATACTTGTTCTTTATTCTAGTTTGTTCTATAATTTGTTCTTTATTCTAGCCTGTTCTATAATTCGCTCTTTTATTCCTTTGCTCGTTCTATAATCAATTTTATTCCAAAGATGGTTCTATACTTGTTCCGTCTCTCTATTTTATGAAAGTCAGACATATATTGGATTGAATCACAGCATTCTCAAACCTGTTTTTTAATAAATATATGCATGTATGCGAGTATTTGAACTGTAAGTGAATTTACTGCATAAAAGTAAATTGATTTTGAAACGTATTATTGGAACGAACATGACTAGATTCACCAATCGACCTGCCGCAAGTAAAACCAGATTTGTCTAATGCGAAATCACATTGCTACTAAATGACGTACGTGACGTGATTCACCAACTGAACTGGTCGTGAACTGCCGACTTCTATAGTCATGGCTGTGAGACGGTATTATTGAACGAAATCACACAACGAATGACAATGAGACAGACTAATAATCGAATCATCAGAATGTCAATTTATAGAATATATGTGAGATTGTAACATTAAGCGAACCACATTATTGAATGACAAATGTGCGTGATTCGCTAACCGAATTCGCCATACGTGAATCAGATGGTTCAACACAACCACATTACAGCACGGACGATATACTACAAGTATTCACCAACGAATCACCGCGGAATGCTCACTTATAGTCATATGTATCGGTAATATTGAATCGGAATCATTATCGAATGACAACATGACAGATTTCACCAACCGAACTGCCGTGAATGTCTAATTTACAGTCATATGTGAGACGGTATTATTACGTGAAACCATTACTATCGAATGACAAAATGTGCAGATTCACCAATTGAATCGTCGTGATGTCGAATTTATGAATGCAGGCTGTGGAAATCACAAACCGAAAACAAACGATGGTATTGAAAAGTGTATTTGTATAAGTATTTACACAGCATCGATATTGTATAACGATATTATTTTGATAAACGCATGATTTATATGAACGAAAAATGGAATACGTGAATCTGTGAGAAACCATCAAGAAAATGCTTAGCGCATTATTTTATCACGCTGGTACCGAAAGTGATAGACACCGGGCAAGACCCAGATCAGGAGCATCGTGAGTCATAGAGGAAAGAAAACCGGCATGCTCCGTATGCATTACTCCATTTCTTTCGAATATTGATATTTTTGTAAAACGCTTTGAACTCAATCATTATTTTTAGAATGGCGAGCAAACGGGTGGTATGAGTCTTTGAATGCAGAATGTTTTATGGCTTTCATCCTAAAATGAAAATGCTTCCGAATTTTAAAATTTAAAATGAATAAAACAAGCCAAATGTTTTGATAAGATAATTGAAAATGCCTGAGTAAACCTGCTCTAGCTCGATCCGCTAACCGGTCGAAATGGGATTCGGTCGTGACACTTTGGAAACTAAAATTAAATAAAACAATAACTAAAGGATTTGATTTAATGACCTCAAAAGAAATAAAATCAGCGCCCCGTTTTGCCGACTCACCAATCTGCCCAAGTGTGGCTCGGGCTGCCATAGCTTTATCGGGTATCGTGAGCCTAGGTTTAGGCGGTTCTACAAAGTGATTTTGAAATTGTTTGTATCTACTCGAAATTGTTTATGACATCCATTGCATTTGCATATAAAGGATAATATGACTTTGACGCGGATCTTGTGGGTCTTAATAGGACAAACATGAGTGGTATAAGTCCCTTAGGTCGAGGGGTGGCTAAGGAGTGGCAGATTGTCCCATCAAAATAATGAGTATAGAATTGGGAGATTTGACTGAGTTATCCTTCGTGGAGTTTGATGTGATATCGGGATGGACCGTTATCCGACATCGGCAATAGTCACTGTAGAAATAGTAAGAGTGACCTTGATGATACACCGAATGACAATCAAAGTTATTTTCATCCGTGAGAGCCGAATCACTTATCGTGATATCCGCAATAGTTTATAGAAAGATAGCGGAAAGTGATGGGAAGTGCTTTGTACTTATTTGTATGTCGAATTTCATTCCCAAGTCGAATTAAGGTTGTCTAGCATTGTAATAATCGTGGGATCCACAGTCATCTCCACATGGAGTGGTCTAAATCATGATCCGTAGAGCCATTCTCCACAAAGTGTAATTTAAAAGGGAATGGTATGGGCTTGCTGTTTGATCGAATAATTGATCGTTTGAATATTTTGTGTCAGAAAGCATGATCGGGCTGGATTCTTAGGTTTCCACTCACTTATGATCACGTAATTCTCACCTCTTATTTTAAGGCCTCATCTAGAGCCATTGATAAATGTCTTCTACGGAAGATTTATCCTTAAAATGCCTTTGTTATGATGATTTATTGATCTCTTTTGATCACTCTTCGAGTCGAAGTTCTTTTCAAACCCGTAGGAATGATGGGGCATGGGGCAAATATATAGTATCATTTAGAGAAAAACACTTATTGCATATTATTTAATCTTAGATTTATTCATAGATCTGGATTATTCATTTTTACATTTATTCACTAGGCTTGAATTATTCATTTATTTAGATTTTAACCATAAAGAACTTTATCATTATCTTAGACTGATATATTTATAAACTCCTAAATTTAATTTTATTTATTTGTTTGGTTTCTTCTTAATTTTATTGTTCTTCAGAATTGAAATACACACTGGCATAAGAACATAACTTCATCCCGAGATCAAGTTATCATTCTTATTCAGATCACTTTCCCACGTAATTTGAGCGCTATTAGAGGTCCCTACATCCTACCCTCCTGTTGCTCAAATACTCTATCGACCAAGAACATACAGAAGTAACATACTCCACCGAGAGCTGGTTCTCAAAGATCCTGGGCAAGTCCTACTGGGTGCCGGGTCATCGCACTTTGTTTGACTTTACTAAACGAAAGGGGAGAGGTCAAACTTCAAGTGCAAAGGAGCCGACCGCCTTAGATGGATGGAACCCATCATGATGTGACAAAGGACTCTCCCCTTTGTCAGCTCTCGTAGCCGGTGCGTAAGAGAGTGGGAGACTCTATCACTAAGCCTGGGTGGCTCAACCTCAAAGCAGTTAGCGAGGCCTCGAGCCTCATGGAGTTATTTGAAGACTTATGGAGTCGTCAGGCTCAGTAGTCATCATACTAAATGCAAAGTTTCAAGTCACAACCATCGTAGTTCCCATAACAATGACTACTTTGCCCGAGGGAGTCATAGCAATCCCGTGCACCATCCAAGAATTCATAGCCAAAGGGAAGGTAAAGCTAGTCTTCTCACGATCCCGCTTCAAGATCGACCAACATCCCCATCAACGTTGAGTCCTTCTTCTAACCGTCATGCATGATGAAGCCAAGATGAGGGAGCGGGTAGCAGGAATGGTCTCTTCCTTGAAGGACTTGTTTGGCATGGAAGTTGTGAGGGAGTGTTTGCCTTTGACTATATAAACTAAAAGCCCTCAATTTAACACTGCTACAAGAGCTCCTACACTCTCTGCAACGCATGTCAAATCGATAAAATCGTAAATGAGTAAAATTGACTTTATGTTTAGGGCTTAGGGAATTGGGTTTAGTCTATGACACCGCAAGGCACAGGTCTTATAAGTAGTAAAATTGATGTAAGTTCGGAGCATTGTCTCAGCCATGATTGACAAATCGAATTCAACTATCCCAACTACTCAAGATCCATACTATCTGGACCTCTCAACAAGTATAAATGAATTTATATCCTATAAATATCTTTCAAAATCTAATTTAACAAAATAATGAACAAACCAAAAATTATAAAAATAAATAATAATCGGACTCGAGTAAGCTCGTTGGAATGAACACTAAAATGGAATACTGTGAAATAGTTAATTTCTGCACAATAAAACATGATACTTTGTTCTGCTCCTGGATATAGATTTATCAAAGATGCCTATGAATGCATATGGATCTCTCCATATTTCACTGATTAGAGGTCCCTACTTCTCTCGAAGACAAAGATCTAACCAACTACTTGTAATTTTGCTCATTCTTATCAAAATCTGGGCATTTTTCTTTCTCAATACTTCATACCCATTAAGATCGCAGAGATTTTGCTAACCCAGATGGTCATTGCAAACTTACAATCCTGATTGATAACTCATGTAATCTAATGGTTATTTCTTTCCTTGATTAGATCTCTCACACACTGTGTTCATGATCTTCCTAAAGATTAATAAACTTCTTCGATATTCAATAAATTGATAATTGATCCCTTCCAACTCAATTATGAGTGAAATGGGTATTTATCATGTGAACTCAAAGCTCATTAGTTCACAATGATAGTCTAACATACACACCATTGAATGTTCCTAACTCTCGTGAAATTCCATCTCGTGTCACCCAGGCCTCTGGAAATCAGAGGCTCAACACCTGAAGTGTATTCAATACTACCATCGGGGAACAAGTAGATTCACTTAACAACATCAACCAAATAAATCTCAATCCGCATAATTTCTTTGATTTGTGTAGGAAAGATTCAGAAGCAATAATAAATCCGAATTGGGTTTCGGTTATGCTTTCAAGTGTCATGACGAACTACACGCAGCATCGAATAATTACACCCATCGCACCGTAAGAAACTGAAAAGAAACAAAATTCAGACTTGTCTAAATTTCATTCGGGCCAGCGCTTTTTGCAAGAGAATAAGGAAAATTTAACTGCGTTCAACATTTCACCAGATTATCGGGTTCGCATCCAAAATGAAAAGAAAAGAAAAGAAAATCTACTCTAAATTATTATACAATGAGGTTCTTTCTTCCCCAAGTTATGGGTCTCGAAGTTGGTGTCCCAAAAAACTAGGCTCAAAAAGAGTAAAAAGGTCCCGACCTCGAGTTGAGTCTTCCATTTAAGAACTAGTCACAACCTTAGTTTTCCTGCAGAGACCCTACCGTGGCTTCATCAAATGCATCAACGTCACGACCAAGTTTATGTTGCGAATTTCCACGTTGTCTCTTATTTGGCGCCGCTGACCTTAGGATTGGTTTCGCAACCTTAGATTCTTCCTGAATGTTCCTTCCTGCCTCAACTCTTCCTCGTCGCAACGCCTCGCTTGGAGTGCTCGTATTTCGGTTGCAACCTCAATTTCCTATCACACTTAGCTCGACGCAACTTCTCTTTCCTCATTCAACTGAAATAATCGATTGAAAAGTTTCTTGTCGCGAATTTCATTTCTCACAGTGACCTCATCCCGTATGAGACCTGGTTTCTTCGGTTCTCATTGGGCTTTAATTATGTTGTAATTTTCAAATTAAATTTGAGTAAAATATCCATGTTTTTGCATATAAATCAACATTTATATTGTAAATATAACCGTAAAAATGATTTAAAAGCCACGAGTTTTGACTCATCGTGGAGGCTAAGGAAAGGGCATTTAACCTATCCCCTCAGCCAGGAAGGCCATTGTAATAGTATATATATATATATATATATATATATATAGGATGCCTATAGTAAATTAAATGATCAGGTTTCAATTTGATTTTCATTGGAATAGAAAATAAAAATTTGAATTTTGGATAGAGCACACCTTTGTCGACCGAATAGAAATGTGCAATAAAGGAGGAGACTGATATATAGATAGCTACACTGCATATATTTAATAAATATAACCCTTATTTCTTGCACTTCAATTGTATTCTACTAATTATACCAAACTAAAAATAGGTAATAACATTTCTTTGTGTGCATTTTTTTTTGAATACTGCATCCATGTAAAAAGTAAAGTGGCTAAAAATCAAATTTTATATTGTTTATGATTATTCATTTTTATCTTAGTGAACAGATCAAAATCTTAGTGAACTGATCAAGTCTTGAATTCATTTATATATATATATATATATATATATATATATATATATATATATATATATATATCTTGTCTTCGATCGGTGTTGTAAGACCTATAATCCTTTGTTTGCCTGCCAAGTGCAATGTGGTGTATTCGGTCGCATATCTCGTTAAAGTACACATGTGGGTGTGTAGCGTAGGCTTCACTCTAGCTCTCAATCGCCGAGGATAGGTCGATCACACCAGTGAAGGAGGCATTCGAGGTGCCCAGGCTCTAAACATAAGCCCAAGAATGTGAGGATGTAGAATGTTTAGCTAATGAGGGTGGGTCATTGGGTCGAGGGATGCCAAGAGGTCGATCGAGCTATAGGAAGAGACGCATGGTCCATCCCAAGAGGATTACCAACGCGACCTCGAGTGCAGGGAGTGAGACGCCTCTGCAATGCCAACACTAGAGGGAGATTCCTGGGCCAGCTTAAAGAACCATTAACAAGACCAGAGCGAGCCGATGTGTTCCTCCAATCCAATGTGGCGCAAACCAGGGTGGAGATACAAACTAATTATAATGAGATGCTCCTAGCCTGAGCACAATCACAACTGCATGCGAGGTACTAACTCCGAGGCTGGCAATCCACCGGCCGATTGGGAGTGGGAGGAGTGTAGCGATGACCCTAAGGCCACGATGTGGGTTGATGAGCAGTGTCACCGTATCAAGGAAACGATGAAATGTGGTCGAATCTATGATCAGATAAAAAGAATAGAGAATCAATTCTTAATTTCTTCATGTTTAAGAAGAAGAATAGAGTAGAGATTTTAACCTAATGGTAGAAACTTCTAGAAGAGAAGAGAATAGAATAGAATAGCATCATTAATATTGCTACATTTTCTCTTCATGATCCGACACAATCGCCTCTTGGGAGATTAGTTACTGTGTGAAATGATAACCTTCTCTTCAGTGTATTTAATCCTCATATAGCTATTGTGATTTCCTGCTGTATTTCCGGTTGTGTGTCTTTCTTTTCAACATGCCCCTTCAAGCTTAGCATGGGATCAGTCATGGTAAGCTTGTTGCATAATACTTTAAAATGTTTAAAAGAGAGCACCTTGGTAAGCAATCGGAGCAGTCAACTTTGTAGGTACATAATCTATGTTCGTATATTAGACTTCGAATAAAATGAACATCCAACTCAATATGCTTTGTTCGAGCATGGTATAATAGGTTGTAGGCTCATGCCTGAGCTCCTAAATTATCACTCCAAAGACCAGGGTTTGAGATGGAGTAATGCCAATTTCCGTTAGCAAATTTTGAATCCATATAAGATCCAGAGCGTATTCTGACAATGCTATGTATTCAAACCAAATTAGACCTTGCAAACGACTGCTTATGAACTCCACGCTACAAGGTTACCTTTCAAAGAAAACACAAATAATCACTAATCACTTCCTATCAAGATTAGCCCAATCGCATCCGCAAATCCTCTGTGAGTTAGTAAATGAAATAACAAAGAAAAGTCCATGGCATAAAGTACCTTTTACATATCTTAGGATATGTTTACAAGCATTCCAATGTGCAATAGTTGGTGCTTGCAGGAATTGACTCAACTTATTGACAGAGAATGCTGAATTTGGCCTTGTCAATGTTAGATATTGGAGAGCACCAATGGTGCTTCGATACAAAGAAGGCCGAGTAAAAACTTTACTGTCATTTAGAGCTAGTTTGTTACCTAAACACATAAGAGTAGGATAAGGCTTGACATTGCTCATATTTGTTTTCTGAAGTAAATCTTTGGCATACTTAGATTGGTTTAAATGCAATCCAGCAAGTGTTCAAAGCACTTCAAATACCAGAAAGTAGCTTACCGGAGCTAGTGTTTTGAGAGCAAATTGATGATGCAGATCCTTAAAGAGTTGTTGAATATTAGCTTGACAGTCTCCAGTGATAAGAATATCATCTACATATACAAGGAGCAGTAATAGATTGTCATTCTTTTGTGAATAGCAGAGAGATGAGTCCAAATGTAATTTTGAAATCCCCTAACTAAGCAAAGCTCCTCAGCCTTCAACCAGCTCTTAGTGCTCGCTTTCTTAAGCCATACAAAGGCTTACACAATTTGCATACATATTGAGGTCTGGTAGAGTTAACAAAACCTTCAGGCTAAGACATAAAAACCTCCTCTTGAAGTTCGCCATTTAAAAAGGCGTTGTTGATATCTATTTGTTAGATATCCCAACCTCTTGATACAATTATAGTAAGAACAATTCTGAAAGTAGATGCGTTGATTACCGGGCTAAAAGTTACATCAAAATCGACCTCAGTTGTTTGTTGAAATCCCTTTGCAACTAGGCGAGCTTTATACTTGTCTAAAGTGCCATTAGATTTTAGTTTAGTCCGGAAAACCCATTTGCATTGAACCATACGTGATGCATCAAGCATGAGGAACCATCTTATGTGTTACTTTGTACTAGAGCATTATATTTTCCATAGCCTTACTAGACCGCTAGAGCAAGAGAGACACTTATTGGTTCCGAAAGTGAATGCTGGTAGTGTAAAGCTTAGGTTTGAAGACACCCTGGATTTTGATTCGTTTGCATGTGGTGTACGGATCGACCAGAAATTAAATAATTGGAGGATCGGGTTCATGAGGACTGAATTAGTTCTCGAAAGGTGAATGACAATGTGAACTAGAAGAAGAAGAAGAAGAAGAAGTAAATAGTATGAGAAACATTTAGAGAGACAGAGAAAGCAGTGACATAAATTAGAGGCACATCACACTGGGCGAGGAAGATAGAGTATTTTGTCGCTTAAAGCAAGGCGAAGGGGAACATGGGGACAAATCAAGGTGCGATAGTGTATGAAGTCAAGTTGTTGATGAAGGTAAGGATGACCGACAAAACCGAGCTCTATAAGTTCAAGATGAGGTAATCGTAGAGCAAAGCAAACAAGGATTGATAAGGGAGTGGTTTCATCAAAAGCAACACCTTGCTATATAAATAAGTCCTCAAGGATAAACATCGATATTCAGGCGAAAGGGATCAGAATTCAGAAACAACACTGAGGTCTGAAGGCTACTTGTGTTGTTGGTGCAAGGTTAAAGATATGGGAAGCATGCACATCTAAAGACTCTAAGGAACTTGTAGTCGAGTTTCTGACCATGTAAAGATTCAAATGGAGACAGATTATTCAGAGTTGCTGGAGGGAGTCGATTCAATAGATAAGTTGCATAAATAAAGGCCTAACTTCAACCATGGAGGTCAGGCAAGTAAGGTGAGACCAATTTCAACTATACTTTTATGTTTTCTTTCTGCTCTCCCTTGCTGTCGATGAACATGAGGACAGGGGTGTCTAAAATTGATTCTTAACTCATGCAACAAAGGTTGAAGTTTGCGATACTCTCCTCCCTAATCAGTTTGCAAACATTTAATCTTAGCAGTAAACTGTCTTTCAACCATTTTGTTGAAGTGTTGAAGATGACAATAGCTTCGGGATGCAGCCCGTAGAAAATCCAAGTATAACGAGTAAAGTTGATGAGTCCTAAACTCATATATTTTTAATCCATTTTCTGGCATATTTTTAGCAATTTCAGATTTTTTTTTTATGTCAAATTATGGAATATTCACAAACTTTGTGTTTTGTAGGTTTTAATTGAAAAACGAGACAATTCCAGTAGAAAAGAAGAAAAAAAGTGGCAAATACAGCATTTTCTGTTGGGACATAGTTTTTGTATGTTGCGACAAAATTTCAAGCAACCTAGAAGAACTATGTCGTAGCTAGTAGCTATATGTTGCAACAAAGTTTAGGCTAAACTCAAGGAGGAAATAGAATTTTGTTGCGACAAAGAGTTTTTCTGTCGCGACATTACTGAAGAAGATTGTAGTATACCACAACACACTTTACTTTGTCTCGACATTGAGTAAGGCAAATGGCAGTGAAACTTTGTCGCAATAATCCTGACTCTGTCGCAACATAAAAGGCTGAAGATTAACAGATAAACTCTGTCGTGACAGAAAGTGATAGGGTATAAATAGAGGTCAGCTGCGACAAGTGTTTCTATGTTGCAACATATTTTTCAACATGGGACCGGGCCATAAAGCATTGCTATATAAAGGAAACTCGTTGCGAAGATAACATTCGTAATTCACAACAAAGAACACCGTGACTTTGTCGCGGACAAGGATTATTTTTGTTGCAACAAATAAACATGAGGTTGAGGTGAATTCACACGAGCAAGGAATTTTCATTGCGGGTAAGAAGTTCCAAGAGGAATGACGACAAAGAAATCTGGTGTTATACACATAGTGAAGAATTGAATCGTAATTCTTTGTCATGACAAAGAAATTTTGCGTCAGGACAATAAAGCTACAGAGGATAGAATTCTCGTCAGAACATAAGAAAAATTCGAATGCGACAGAATTGAGATTATGTGCTTCGGGAGTTTGTCGCACAAAGATTTATGTCGCAACAAACAACTCCAACTAGGGCGATAAGGATTAGAGAAGAAAAGTCCGCCGCTACAAAAGAAAATTTATCACGGCTATAAAACTGCCGTAAAACAAGAGACAAGTCAAGAGAAAATGCTTGTCGCAAGAAAATTATGTCAAATGTTTCCAGGCGAAGTGTGATAAAGTCAGGCAATGTTTTCTTATCACGACACAAGACTTTCCTGTCGCGACAAGAACAAGACTGCTGAATCAAAATTATGTCACGATATTGTCAAAGTCTGCTACATGTAATCCAAGAAAAAGCTCAGAGAACAGTCGCAATTAAACCGCATGCTACTTGGCTGTATTAACGACAAAGATTGGAAGACTCATATGGAGACCCTTTTATGTCGCGATAGAGTCGACCATCTGGGCTAGAAATTTTGGGATCCACAACACGGGCCTCAAGTGCGACTCCAACATTGGAAAGTCTATAAATAGATTATTAGGCACTCAGAAGGCAATAAAATCTAGGATTTCTAGGTGAAGAAGACTCGATACAGTTATTTTATTTTTCTTTATTTCCTTTTAGTAGATTTTGTCTCGAGCGTAGTTTCTAGTTAGTTTTCACTTAATTTAGATTTGATAATGAATTTGCTTAATCTCGAAGAAATTTATGATAAAATCATCTTTCCTTACTAACGCCTGATTTCAATGGATGCTGAAAACTTATGGAGTTCATGAATACAATTCCTTTATACTTACACTTTCTTAATCGCTTAGTCGATATGGCGTGGTTCGCTTTGAAAAGTCAGCTCTCTCTGGGAATGGGTCAATGGTGATTATTAATTTTATGCACTAGGTGGATGGAAGCCTTAGTTAGAATTCTTGAGTTTATTTGATTGGTATTATACTTAAATTACTTGTTCTAAGTACTAGTTTAAAACCCCGGAATTTGTATAGGTCTAAGTTAGGAAAAAATAATAATGACAAATTTTATAGGCATATCGTTATGAAAATAATAATGGTAATTCAAAATAGGTAATTAATTAATTACCTTAATGAAAAGGCGTTATGAAAATAATAATGGTATCTCAATATAGTACTAATTAAATTACTCTAATGAAAAGACGCAGGAAAATAATAATGGTAATTCAATTAGTAATTAATTAATCAATTTAATGAAATAAAGTAAAAGGGTACTCCCAATAGATAATTTCTAGTATAATTAAATAAGAGAATGAAATCCTTCTATTCTTCTTTGAGTTTTCTCCGGTCAGAATTCCGTGAGGACGACGACTTTCTGAATTAGTGGGTTTGAAGAATAAATTTATCTAGAAGAGATATTTATCGAGGTGAAATTTTCAATTAGCTCTTCCAAAGTTTTCCTTGAGCACCTAATGAGTTTGGAGACGATCCTTCATAGGGGAGAGAGACCGATCATCGGGTAGTCACAGTGAGTGGCTTATATGTTTTAAATGATTGGGGTATTATGTTGATATATCTATTGTGATTAAATATTTTACATATATACTGTTGTCAAATGGTCAAGTTGCATAAAATGTGATTATCGGTCTCATATGTCAAGTTATCATTTCATGTGAATTTTGTCAACGTTTTAACTGTTTGGAAGTTGTACTGAGTTCGTGGATGAGTCTGTGGCATTTGAATATTTTGGGTACGTGGATTGAGGTTGTAAACCTCCTTGGAAAACTATTGTTTAAAAAAAAAATGGTCATTGAGGTATTTCTCAAATTTCGGCTTGAATTGATGAACTAAAAATATTCAATGTAGTTGATTGTGTAGTGGAAAGTAAATTCATAAAATTCTTGACTTAAGATACTGGTGACGTTGGAGAAAGTACACGTGAGTAAGGACATTGTGTTGGGGGTTATAAGGTGATGTGCCATCAGACCGAGATCAGTTCGTATTTATATTATAGTGCACTGAGATTGCCACGGTGTCGTGAGGTTACACCACTGGTTATATTATTTCCACGACCGTGAGGTCGGGTTTACCCGACGGTTTAGTATATTGAGATTGCCACTGTCGGAGGTTGTCATCCAACTGCTATATATTATTTCCATACGTGAGGTCGGGCTTACCCGGTTCGCTTAGGTATAATCGAGATTGCCACTTGGTCAGGAGGCTGGTTACATCCAACCCACATATATTATTTCCACTACTGCGGAGGTCGGGTTTACCCGACGGTTTGGTATTTTGGGTTTGCCATTGTCGCGGAGGTCGGGCTTACCTAATCTGGCAGGCTATTTCCACGGGTCGTGAGGTCGGCTTACCGATGGTTTATCATTAGTTTTACACAACATTTTCCGATGTTGGTTATAGCGAGTGGGGTGTCCTAATGGATTATGATGGGGTACATGGTAACGCATTATTATTCTGAGGCAGGCGATTATACCTATGGTTTTGGTACTTACACAGGCTTTTACGATAATATTAGCTATACATGTTGTATGCTTTGATTTTTGCGTTGCGAACGATTCTATTGGTCAGCTTTCTTAAAAATCATGTCTGATAGATTTCTGAGCATGAATTTCATATTGTTGGACTCAGTACGATGGGCTCAGAACAGATTTTAAAACTAGGAACCTTATAAAGAGCGACGAGGTCTTGAGAGATCTAAATGTTCCCAAAATAAAAAATATTATTTTCCTTATAATTATGCCACTCACGAGATTTCATTATCTCAATGCTATTGTTTAATCAAGCCTCAGTCCGATTCAGCTTCAGAGGGCTTATTTCATTCGCATTTCGATTAATCGCTTCTTCCCACACAAGCCATAGTGACACTATCGCATCTATCCTGCTTTTGTTTTGTTGTATTGGACTCTTATTCATCTCTACTTGTGCCCTAAATTCACAAATATTCTTAGAATGCTCGATATTCAGACGAACTTCTATGGGTCCCATTCATATGTTTCACTCTTTTTTTATATAATCGACATAAACAATGTACGTGTTTACTCTCTCCCAGCTGAGTTCCAATCGTATCTTCCTAGGGATTGTACAAAGGGGACTTCACTAGGCGAACCACTCAAAGAGATCTTGGAAGGTATCCCGTCTGGGTCCTCACAACCAGGTCAGAGCTCAGGGTTTCTAATTTTCGGTTGCACATTGTCAGTCCAACTCATCCTGTGTTTTGTATACCTTCCTAACCTTATCCTTGAAATTGATTCTATTTCATTTATTCTTGGAAATAGTTCTTCTTAAAATAGTTCTTGTAGATGTGGTGGATAAGGTTCTACGACATGTTGCCAAGTTGGTAAAAGTCCTATGGAGCAATCATAGTATCCGAGAGACCACTTGGGAGGCAAGTTTAGAGGATCAACTTATGTTAGTTGAGAATTAACTCGGAATTTGTGTATAGGTCTAAGTTAGGAAAAAATAATAATGACAGGAATTTTTATAGGCATACGTTATGAAAATAATAATGGTAATTCAAAATAGTAATTAATTAATTACCTTAATGAAAAGACGTTATGAAATTAATAATGGTAATTCAATATAGTAATTAATTAAATTACCTTAATGAAAAGACGTTATGAAAATAATAATGGTAATTCAATTAGTAATTAATTAATCAATTTAATGAAATAGGGTAAAAGGTAATTTCCAATAGACAATTCTAGTATAAATTGGAATAAGAGAACGAAACTTTCTATCTTCATTGAGTTTTCTCCGTCAGAATCTGCAGGACGTACGACTTCTAATTAGCCTGAAGAAACAAATTTATCTAGGTGATATTTCATTGCGTGAATTAATTAGCTCTTCCAAAGCTTTGAGGCACTCACGAGCCTGAGACGATCCCCGAGCAAAGCAGGATCGATCACTTCCAGAATAAAAGTGGGTTTATATTTAAATGATTTGGGGTATTATGTCTATATCTATTGTGATTAAATATTTTACATATATACGCTTTTGATCGGTTATTGCATACAAATGTGACATCGGTTCATATAAAAACAAGTTATCATTTCATGAATTTGTCAACGTTTTAATCGTTTGGAAGTTGTACCAGTTCATGGATGAGTCCTGTGGCATTCAATATTTCGGGGCACGTGACTGAGGCAGAACCACTCTGGGAAAACTATTGTTTAAAAAAAATGGATCATTGAGGTATTTCAAATTTCTATTTGAATTGATGAACTAAAATCTTCAATGTAGTTGATTGTGTAGTGGAAAAATTCATAAAATTTCGACTTGATACGGTGGACGCTGAGAAAGTACACACGTGGAGTAAGTGACATCAGGTCAGGGGTTATAAGGTGACGTGGCCATATCAGACTGAGATCGTCTGCATTTATATTATAGTAATCGATTGCTACTTGCAGCTATGGGAGGTTAGTTACACCAACGGTTATATATATTATTTCCATCTACGTGAGGCTCAAGCCATCCGACGGCTTAGTATATTGAGATCAAGCATTTGTCATGAGGTCAAGTTACATCCAACGGTTATATATATTATTTCCACGGCCGTGAGGTCGGGTTTAACCGACGGTTTAGTATACTGAGATTGCCACGGTGTTGTGAGGTTGGTTACATCCAATGGTCATATATTATTTCCACGGCCGTGAGGTCAGGTTTACCCGACGGTTTGGTATTCTAGGTCGCTACGCGGTCGTGAGGCGCCAGTTTACCTAACGGTTATTATTTCCACGGTCGCGGAGGTCGTGGGTTTACCGACGGTTTATCGTCATTAGCTTACTACAACATTTTCTTCCGATGTTGGTTATAGTGAGGTGGGGTGTCCCACGGATTATGATGGGTACATGAATGGTACATTGTTGATTTCGGAGTAAGGTAAATATTTCGATACCTATGGTTTTGGTACTAAGGGTTATTTTTACAACATTGATGTTATACCATGTATGTTTGATTTTTATGTTGCGAACGACAGATAACGCTTTTCTTAAAATCTCATGTCGGATAGATTTTTGAGCACAATTTCATATTGTTGGACTTGGGTAATGATGGGTTTGTGAAATGATTTAAACGGGAACCTTATAAAGATGGACGAGGTCTCGAGAGACACTAAATGTTCGAAAAATAAAAATATTATTTTCTTATACTATGCTGAATTAACGAGATTTATTATTCATCGTTATTGTTTTAAATCCGTTCCCTAGTCCGCATACTGTAGGGTTTATTTTCGCCGCATTCGACACCGCCTTTTCCCTTCACAACTCAGCACACTATCGCATCATTCATGAGCCATTGGGATCGGGACTTATTCATCTCTACTCAGACTCTAAATTCACAAATACTCTTAGAATGCTCGATATTCAGACGAACTTTTTATAACCCATCTATATATGCTCTGGGCTTTTTTTACATATAATTGGGATATTAAATTAATGCATGTGTTTACTCCCAAGGACTCACCTGATTCTCCTGGGGATCACAGGACTTCTATCAGAAGGGACCACCTCAGAGATCCCGGGAAGGGCATCCCACTGGTCCCTACACTAGTAATCGTACACCCAAACAAAGCACCGTATGTCTTGCCTCTCAGCTTCCAGAGGTCCTCTCACAAGTGGACACAGAGATGGAGAATCCCGAGGGTATAAGCGCTCTTCAGGGGTATGGTAGACTAGTTACTTTGAACCAATGACTAAAAATTATTCGATAGAGATCACCAACTTACTCATGGTTTGAGGATAGTTGAATGAAGTATTGGTTTAATTAGAGGTTTATCCTCTTTATAATGAACTAATTATGATCCCGTGTTAGCAAAGATCTAATAAAGGAGATGAAAATTTTCATTAGAAATGAAGGATAAGGTGTCAATCTAATTGGAGAAAGCTTGCAATAACCCTGCGATAAAGGAGAATTCTTCATCCTATAATCGATGTGAAATATCAAAAGGAAAATATCTGCATCTTAGAAAGAAAGTTATATCTTACAAGTAATTGATTAGGATACATGAATTGGAAATGAACATGAACCTCTAATCTGTAAAAAGTATGGTTAAGGGAGAAATCCAAACTATAGTACAATGCATCTTTGACAAACTCAGTTTTCCAACTTATGGCTGAGCTATGAATAGATATGGTGCATAAATTGATTATGATTCATTTATTTACTTTCTAGCGTTGTCTCACTAATTGAAATCTCAAATCCGTTTTTATTAAATATTATTTTCATTGATATTAGTGAAATTATTTTAGGATTATTTTATTAGTCCTCTCATCATCCCAATGAAATGAGTTCAAAATAGTAATGATCTCTGAGTAAGTAGGGGCAATGGGTCTTTGATTTATCATCAATCATCGCGGTAACGATATCCTGACTTCAAAAATCACCTACATTTGTATGGGACTGTGCACTTGCGTGATTAAGACCAAACAATAATTTAATGAATCATTTTATAAAAAAGAATAAAAACATATTTTACCCGGGCCATTATTATAACAAGTTTTCGTGCTGTTGTCAGATTAAATAATAACTTTGTTATCAGTATTATAATTACTATATGCGCTGTCTATAACATGTTCGCCGCTGTCTGCAGGATTAAATTATAGTCCTTTGTTAACAGTGTCATAAATTTGTAATAATTACCTATAACAAGTTTTTGACATCGCCACGGGGGATCGATTGATGAATTTAAAGACTATATTCTTAACCAAAGAGAGAAGCTACCAATTTGGACATTTTTTTATCATAAAGCGGTAAATCATAAAACGCTTTTAATGGCGTACGATGATGCTACTAAAATTTTTATATGAGCTTAAATGGAGATAACCTGCTTTACACAGACACTCTGATCTCGTGTATTTATGTTTTGAAGATTGTAAATGCATAGGAAACTAGAAGGAGACCTCACAGATTGGGACACCGAAATCGAGAGAACACTAAGAATCCGAGGGAAGCTACAATTACCGAATCAACAACTTTAGCAAATTAGAGAGAAAGATTGCAACTCATTCCAAGGAAGAGAGTTAAAACCTTAGAGGCGTGATAATTATGAAAGACTTTAGAGTCCCTCATATTTAAGAGCGCATCATCAGAGACAACCCGTCATAGAAAACCAACACTTAATCACAGTTACCGATCACAGGCACAACAACACTGGGCTTAGTGGTCATCTTCCAAGAACCAAATGAGCATATAGGAAGATTTATGAGGATGACAAATACAAATTAAGTTAAATGGGGTGGAGACCATATGATCAAGTCAGAAATGTTTCCATTTCACCGAGATGGCAAAAGAACTTAACAGTCATCGATAGTTGGGATTAGTGAATTCCGAAGAGTTATGGAGGTGTATATATACAGATTTTCCCGCCTCACTTTTGAAAGAAGAGGGGAAAATTAGGTTTCTGCCAGTGAAGATGATGAAAGTCTCTATAATGCGTGGAAAGATACAAAAGATCATGAAAAGATGCCCTCATGCACGAAATAGATCCCCACTACACTTAGATGGATATTTTTATCATTATATGAATTACTGTATGGCATAATCATGATGCATCCTACTTTAGGGCTTTTGGGTGAGAAGAAGTGTTAGAGAAAGGGACAACCACTGAAGACCCTACAAATGCAACTATTAAGGTTCAATCCGCTTCCAGAGCAAATGTGTTAAAGGGAAGTGGTTTAATCAGCTTAATCAGAGTTCTAGAAGGTTGATATGGAATGAACAAGTTTGAAACACGAGAAGAGGGCACACTATGACTGAAACGGGAACAAGAGGAAGAAGGAGAGAAAAGAATTAGTGTTGAAGAGGACCAATCCATGAGGATCCTACCAAGTCGAGGAGGCACAAAGGCACTTCAAACGCCAATAGAGTCATGAACTTGGCCTCCGTCCTCAACTTGCCTACTCACTACACACCAAAGACTTTAGAAACCATGAGAATTTCTCATATGGGAGGAGGATCGCCAAAGAAGGTCAAAGACCCGACGTAATTTACAACAATATCATGCTTCAATTGTCCCCCAATAGCAACAACAACAATGACTAAAGAAGACAGAATAGAAAACAGCAAAGTTGAGACTAAATTCTCTGGTGACCCAGGCTTCATGGGGGAAAATAGAGGCATGCAATATATAATGAATAGAATATTGAGTTGCAGCATTCAGGCAAAAGGAAACAGTTGTCAGCCAATACCAATGCCTCTTGTAACTGAAACTCGTAGGTCGCTTATAATGATGCAGACCGCCCCAAGGATTCATTCCTGCGATAAGAAAAGAATCCAAGGACCGTATGGACTCGGCAACTCTAAGCAGTTTACGTAGATATGTAAGAGATGAGAGTTGAAAAGGACATTAAGGAAAAGAAAACAGGGAATGAAGAACTGGCAACACAGCTCAAACCGTCGAGGAAGTTAAACAAGAAAATGCAAACAGAGCGTTAAGTGAAAAGGGAAATCTAGTGAAATGAAAGAGGTTAAAGCTTACAATCCCCAAATTCCATTCCTCAAAGGCTATAGACAATAAGCTTGAAGAGCAATTTCAGATTCTAAACATGTTTAAGAAGATAGATCAACATCCCTTCTGAGGTACGACTTAAATGGCCTACTATGCGAAATTCATATGAGATATCGAAAGAAAGAGAAAGATTGTCGAAGAAGGGATATGATTCACACTCAGGAAAGCAGCGATCGTAAACTGGATCAGAGAAATGCGTGATCCAGCATCGTATACCCCAAAATCACATAAAGTTTCGATATGAGAAAGGCACTATGTACTGAGCCAGATCAACTTAATGTCTTTGTTTCAGGGTTAAAAGACTAAGTCGGGGGAGCTTAATTCCAAAACAATGACCTTTGCATGGCGTACGTAATATTGGCCCATCCCAAGGGCATTCTAGAAGATGTGTCAGACAAAACAAATTCATTTTCCTAGTGGACTTTGTAGTTATTGATATAAGAAGACAAACAAGTCCCATTGTCAAGTAGGGAAGGCCTTTCTTAGCAACATACTTTGATAGATGTGGAAGAAAGGAGAACTCGAATTTAAATGAGATATGTACACTCAACTCAATCATATTAAAACACAAGAAATTTTAATACCATTATGAGATTTGTAGAAACAAATCACCGGGCTCAATCGATCAATGATTGTAATTTTCGTGAGGTTCAACATGAGATCAGACAATCCCAAAGATTCTGAGCATCTCGGTTGAATTTCGAACTCCAATTGTAAATGAAAGAGGCACTTCAAGAAGAAAAATAGTAGCGTAAAAATCCAGCGCTATGAAGAGAAGTCGCTAAAGTAAACAAAGCTCTAGGGTTTGATTCTAAAAGAATTGCCTAAATGGGCTTGAAGTATGCTTTCTTGCAACTAGAAAAAGAAAGGCCAGTCATCATTTCAGCTGGATTGATTGAGCTAGAAGAACAAAAACTGCAGGAAATTCTCAAAAAATACAAGGAAGCAATAACTGTCCATAGAAGATTCAAAGGAATCAGTCCTTCATGGAGCAGCGCACAGATCATGTTGGAGGAGAATGCTAAAACCCTCTGGCGAACACGAGAAGTTGGTCAATCCAATAATGAAAGAAGTAGTCGAAAAGAAGTAACAAATGATAACATGGTACTTCATATATAATCACAAACTCTTGGTGAGCCCACCATGGTTCCAAAGAAGGGAGAATTCACTGTGATCAGAACTGAGAAGAATGAACTGATTCCTACAAGAACTAGCACAGACGGGAGAGTGTGTATATACTATAGAAAGCTCAACACTGCTATTAGAAAGGACCATTATCCTCTACCTTTCATTGACCAAATGGTCAGACAGCAAGGTGGCACTCCCATTATTATTTTTTAATGGATATTCGGGTTATAACCTTTATTGTTATACTTTAGAGGATCGTAGAGAAAATTACATTTACATGTCCTTATGACACATTGCTTTTAGAAGGATGTCTTTTAGATTATGTAATGCTCCTGTTACCTTTCAAAGATGTATGATGTTTATGTTTTCTGATTTGGTGGAAGAGGCTATGGAAATCTTTATGGATGACTTTCAAGATATGGGATCCAAGTGAGAATTGTTTGGAAAATTTCTAGAAACAAGATTTCCTAAGAGGTGTCAAGATAAAGATCTAGCTTTAAATTGTGGGAAAATACAATTTCATGGTAACAAAAGGGATTATTTTGGGACACAAGATTGGCAAATGATTCAGCAGACCAAGCAAAGTAGCTATTATAAAACTCTACGCCACCTACAATACCAAGGGATAAGAAGTTTCGACATACCGGGCTTTACAAAGATTCATAAAGGACTTCTCAAAAATCTCTGCACTCATTATGACCGTTGGAAAGATGCAAAATTCGATTTTGATGAATCATCCGCATTGATGAATTAAATCCAGATTAGTGTAACTCCCATCATAGTGGTACCGACCGAATAGTGAGTTCAAGGCGTAGCAAGGACAAGATTAGGTACCGAGTCATCGACAAAGGAAGGCGGTGATATTCAAGGCTATATACTATGCCAAAGAAACTTTCAATAAGGCATAAGAGAACCACTTACCATAGAAAAGGAGATGTCAAGAATGGTGTTTGCTTGTGAAAATTCAGGCCTTACATATTGGGATCCCAAGGTCATAATACACACCATAATCATGCCATAATTAAATATCTAATGGAAAAGAAGGAGGCCAAACTCAAGAATAGGTGCTATTGTTACAAGAGTTTGATCCGAGATCAAGATAAGAAGGGTATTGACAATGTGATAGCATATCACTTGTCTAGATTGGAAAAGATTGATGAAAAAGAAAAGGGAATTGAAATAGTAGAAATTTTTCCTGATGAGCAGCTGTTTTTGTTGTTAGTTCAAACACCCTGGTATGTTGATATTGTCAATTACTTAGCTTGTCGAAGTCTCCGTCACCGAGTCTCAGCACAGCGTAGAAGAAAATTAAGAATTTGACGCTAAGATTTTATATTTAGGATGACCTACTACTTTTTAGAAGAGGAGCATATATGATCATAAGGAGATGTGTTCCAGAAACAGAACAAGGTGGTATTATGGAGAATTGTCATGCATCACCATATGGAGGTCTCTTTGCAGGAGAGAATAACTCAGAAATTCTCCAATCAGGTTTTTATTGGCCTACTCTACTCAAAGACTGTTTTGAATAGGTAAAACATTGTAATAATTGTAAAAGAATGGACAATATAAGCAAAAGAAATGAAATGCCACTGCAAGGGAATTATAAAGTGGGTGTAGATTGATGTAATGGGGATAAAATTCATGAGACCTTCTCTATCATCATTTGGTTATATATACATTCTCTTATCGTGATAATGTATCCAATGAGTGAAGCAATGCTTGTCCCAGAAATGATGCCATCATAATGGTTTATATGTACAAACATGGTCGATTGAGCACCTAACAATCATAAGTGACGAGAGCCATTTGCAATAAAGCTTTGAAAACTCATGAGCAAGTATGGAATCTTACGTGATAATGAATTATCACCCTTAGTCAAATGAGCAAGCGTAAACAAATGTGGGAGATAGCAGGTAAATTTTGAGAAAACAAGGAATACAAGCATAAAAGATTGGTCTATAAAGCTAGACGATGTATCAGGCTTATAGAACTGGCTATTAAACTCTATTGGAATTTCCATACTGTAATTGTATGAAAACCTTGTCATCTACCTTTAGAACTGGAGTACAAAGCTATGTGGGCCATCAAGAAATTGACTTGAGACTTTCAAGCTACCAAGGAAAAGAGATTACTCCAAATGAATGAACAAGAAGAGTTGAGAAATGAAGCTTATGACAATTCTAGAATCTATAAAGAAAAGACCAAGAGGTGGTATGATTAAAAGATTATGAGGAAGGAATTCAAGGCAGGAGAACAAGTCCTCTCATACAACTCCAAGCTCAAGCTATTTCCAGGGAAATTGAAGTCAAGATGGAGTGGTCCTTACACAGTGGTAACAAGTACACCCTTTAGAGAAGTAACACTAAAAGCTGAATCTGGAAGTGAATTTAAAGTAAATGGTCAGAGACTAAAGCATTATCTTGGAGGAAACATAAATGAAGTTTAGACCCAGTTTTGCTGAAATGAAGACATTCTGCAGCAAATGTCTAGCTAAAGACATTAAACTGAGTAGCTTCTTGGTAGGCAACCCAAGCGGAATTTTCATTTTGATAGTTAGATTAATGTTGTTAACTTTAGTGAGTTTGAAGTTTTAGTTTTAATTTGCTAGGAAATTTTATTATGTAGTTTGATAGTCTGTTGATTTTTCAAGGACAAGGAAGCTGAATTGGAAATGGAAGTTATTTGGAAGCACACTTTCTCAAACTGAAATATGCGGAAAATTGCTACAAGGGGGGAATATTTCCCTTTCCCTTACTTTGTCCTTAATAATAATGCATAGTTGAAGTTTGGGGGAATGTAAAGATTTTGAGTAGAAAATATTAGACAACTTTCTTGTGCCAATTATTGGTTTTTATTGTTGAATATCTTAATGAATGATATTGAGTGAAGAATTAGATTTGTTGTTCATACTTGAATTGAGATTGTTTGAGGAAATATGTGTTTTCACAAGTATGAACTAAGTGGAAAGACTTTATCACATAATGTCATTCAATAATGGTTGAAAGTATGAAAATGTGCAAAATTTTGAGGTAGAACATAACTCTATCGCGACAGACAAAGTTATGTCGCGACAAAGTTGGTGCTAACATTTAACTTAACAAGAAAAAGTTTGTCACGACATAATTCCTTTATGTCGTGACAAACAACACACATGAACCTTAGAAAACATGTCGCAACATGATTTCTCTATGTCGCAACGTAAATTAACTGGAGCATAGACAAATTTCTAACGCAACAATTTTTGCTCGGTCGCGACAAAGAATTGCCCTAATCTAAAATTAATTGAAAAAATTATGCCGCGGCATTATTTCTCTATGTCATGACACAATATTAAAAAAAGGGCATGAACTCTAGGTCAAATTCTGTCGCGACAATTAATAAGAGCACAACAAACTTTTGGCTAATAAATAATTTTTTTTTGGAAAACTGTAAGGTCATCTGCATTATAACCTTCAACCCACTCAGTCTTCCTCACCAAATCTCTCTCACTCACTTTCGAAACCTTAGATCCCTAAATCTCTCTCTCACGATGTTTGAGCCTTGACAAATCTATTCCAAACCTCAACAAAATCATGGAAGAATACGCCAGCTGGAGAATAAAATTAAGCCACTTGTTATGTAAGGGCAGAAGAAAGGGTTGGAAGTAAACTAAGAACCTGAAAGAATAATGGAAGAATCTAGAAAGAGGAAAAGAGGAATGAAGAGGTAGTGAAGAAAAAACTAAAGGACTAGGTCTCTTGATACGACTTTATGTCATTGAAGGATAATTGCAGACAGACTTATCGAGGGAGGCTTCTAACAAGTGGATTTCCATTTACGTATTGTGGGAGATAAGGGATGACACTTTCTATTAGCACAAGTCTCGGTTCAGATGTAGTGAAGGAGTTCTATGCTAACATGGTTGGAATGAAGGATAAGGTAGTGTACGTTAAAGGGAAATGGATATCCTTAGGCAGAGAACAGATTGACCAGACTTACAATCTTCAGGAGAGGAAGAATGGGTCGAAATTCAAGAAACTGTTGGAAGCACTTAACTTCAAGAAGATTGTAGATTTGGTTAATCGATATAAGTGAGGGAATACAATTAAAAACCCACATGAAGTCCATCGCCGTATGAAGACCGATCAACCAACAAAGGCGTGGTTTTATTTATGTTCAATCATTCTACCTTCAAAGCAATCTATATGTAATGGGGCCAGGTAAGTAGTCTTGTTGTGGCGCTACACTAAAAGGCTACAAATTCACGTCGGTAAAATTATTAAAAACTCAATTCCTAATTATTATATGAGGATACAAGGTTGGATTTCCACACTAACACTGGATTCAAGGCTCTATATCTTAGGTGGTGTACAAGGAGACTAGGAGGAAGTTAGAAGAAAAACTATCCCGGTGACATCACCCCTTAATACTTACAGAATCACAAAAGGCCTAAGAACAGAGTAAGGTGGAAAGAGAAGGCAGTCAGAATGAAGAAGAAGAACTCAACAGGGAGACTATAACACCCCAAAATACACATTTTAGTCATTTAAACATAATTAGTAAATTATAAATGCATTTTGAAATTTCTCGCACTATTATTTTACAGGAGAAAATTTCGAAATTTAGAATTTCTACAAGATACAAGGGTAAAGTGGAATTTGTCAAACATGATATAAAAGTTATAAGATAGCAGATTATATACAAAGTGGAATAATGGGAAGTTGTGAAAATAATAGAGAGATGGAGGACTTAAGTGTAATCAAAGGGAAAATTAAATATAAGGGGGATAAGACTAAAATATCTCATTTTTTGGTCTAAGAAGGAGCAAACGAGAGAGAGGGAGAGAAGAAGGCAGAAGAAGAAGAAGAAGAAGCAGTTAAGAAGAAGAAGCCAAGAAAGGTATGGAAACTAGATTATGGAAAATCAAAACCATATACTCCATTTTTTTGATGAATTTGTGTCTAAAAGAACCTACTTGGTATATTAGGGGCAGTGTTTGGGTGTTTAGACTAGATTTGAGTTGTTTTGTTTGGTTTTTGTGGTTGATTTGGGGTTATATGGAAACTAACTATAGACTCCCAAATTTTTTGAGACGTAGGAAACCGGTTTTAACCTATTAATTGTGTGATGGGGTTAGTCAAACCATAAGTCTTCCCCTATATGTGTTTTGGGGAATTGTTTGTTGTGTTTTGGATTTGGGTTGGTTGATTGTAATTTCAATTGAAGAATATTTATTAAGGAAATATTTGGGGTTTTGGGGGAGATGTTGTCAAATTTCTCAAAAACCCATGTTTTTGTCTTGTCATAATTCTTCGTCCGAACCTCGTCGATGTTCTTGGAATTTATGGAAAGCCCTGAGTCTAAAATGCACCCATATAACTTGGATGAAATTGAAACTCACATTAGGTCCAGAATCACGAAAAACAAGAGGGTCCCACTGGTTTTGTCTATAGTCACCGCTCATGGGAAGCCCCAACTCGGGACGGTCATAATTTCTTCGTCCGAACTCCGTTCGATGTTCTTCGACTATATGGAAAGCCCTTGAGTATAGAATCCATCCATATACAACTTGATGAAATTGGAACTCATATTAGTCCAGAAATCACAAAAATAGTAGGCCTTATTATCCATTGTTCATGGGGAAGCCCCAACTTTCTGGACCATTTATAATTTCTTCGTCCAACTCCGTTCTGATGTTCTCGACTCTATGGAAAGCCCTTGAGTCTAGAATCCATCCATATATAGCTTGATAAAATTGGAATGATAGTAAAGAGTCTATACATACATGGTAACTATAAAGATTCATTTATTATAATGAGATATGAAAAATGTAAAAGAGCATGAATAAATGATTGTAAATATCGTACATTATCAAATGACAATAATTATTCAAGAATATGAGATATGTACTGAAATATAAAATACACATGGGATTGTTTGCTTAGAACCCGTAGGATAGATGGACATGCCTTGCGGAAAACAAGTCCTGCAAAGATACTAACTGATTGGCCCCCTGTTTGCTCACATGTTGCCTTTCGGCCCTTATAGATGGTCATTGTCTTGCACAATGATAATAATGCCTCTGGGCCCTTATAGACCACTATCTCATACAGTGAGTATAGCACTTTCGGGCCCTCATAGTTTCCTTTATCCACTTAAGGTTTACGTTGTGCATGAAACATAAACAAAATGATCAATATGACATAACAAATGCAGGCGAACGTTGGATAAGAAATGTAACATGATATGATAAGTAAATATGAGATATGAATAAACATGTTAGTCGATATGATATAAGATGGCAGCAGCGAAGATATCTAACAGACTCAGCGATTGCGACGCAGCGAATCGGCATCGTGGTAACGGCAGATAGCAGAGCGATCCCACACAGGTCACACAGTTATCCCTGAAGACCTTTGAACATTTTAGCGGTTATTTTGTTGTTTAAACAACGTGTTTTATAAATGACCCATTTAGATCTGAATATACTGAATCACGCACAATATACTGGAGATACGTTTATTATATTGATCGAACGCGTACAGAAGGAACAGACCGAATCGTTCACATCTGACAGATATCTAAGTTCAGATACGATCATATACTGACAATGAAGCTTCGTAGCCCAACAAGAGGCAGAGGAACCCACATCACTTTCTTTCTCTCCTGAGGTGAGACAAGTCTACCAAGAGCACGCTGAAAGCTCAGAGCCTTTAGGTAACAATGCTGCAATGCAAGAAAGGATAAAAGCCATGAGGCAAGAAATGGAAGGGACAAATTAATAAACCTCCACCGCAACTCCGTGGGATGAGTATATGGATGTCGAAAGAAAAGGAGGCTGTAATTTGGAAGAAGCCCTAAAGGCAGAGATGAGGAGGAAGAATAGGGATGAGAACCATATAATGTTGTTCTGCTAAGAACCGAAGGCAAGAAGATACCTCTCCTCGACAATAAGAGATAGCGTAGGCCATCAAAATCATGAAAGAGAGGGAAGATGCCATGGAAAAGAACTTGTCGCTGCTGCGTATGCCTTTGGTATCCGTATTATGTATGCATCAAGGAAATAAGAACTCTAATAGAGAAAAGGGATAAGGAATTGGAAGACACCTTAAACTATAGGGAAAATGCTGGACTGAAAGCTTGGACATGATCACAAAAACTTGATTAAAATGTACTCTGCCCAGGGAGAATTTAAGGGAACCTTGAATTCTATTGGGCAGAGACAAAATGAATTGATCAAGAATTAGCTTCCTCTAACTATAGAAAGTACTTTACTCAATGTAATGAGAAGGCAGACTGCTGCGCCCACAAGTCCAAATTCCTGAATTCTCACCTTCTGCAGCTGGTTACAATTTGGATCCAGTGAATCTACCTCCTTCCCATAAGCATGAAAGAAGTTGTTGTTAGCTCACCCTCGTTTCTTCCATCCCCATTCCCTTTACTTAATATCCATCCTTGAAAAATTCAATGAAATAAAAAAAAAGAAAATTTCTTTGCTTAAATTGGTGTTCACCTTGATTGTGAAAATTTTTGTGTGTCTTATGTGTGTGTTCTTTCTCTTTGTTTGCTTTTGAATAAATTGAAATTGACAAAGTTTCGAATAGCCAGACCTAATAATGGAGAAACCACACCTAGTTCTAATTCAGATAAATTGTCGCAACTTGTTTGGTCAATGAAATGATGAAAGAATGAAATCTACAAAAGTTGAATTTTCTCGAGCTATGTTTGATTTAATGGGATTTTTGACTCGTTAAAACAACACAACAAACAAACTTAAAACTAAAAACAACAATTGTCAGAAGGATATGAATAAATGTGTTGAACTTCAAGAATAAAGGAAGGTTTTAATAAATCGATGAAATGAGCAGACCTATAATTTTGTTTTGTAAACAAGCCATATAAAATCCCGATAAATCCTTGCACATGGTCACGCATCCTCAAACAAACTGTACCAAGATTAAGGGCATCTTTTGGGATCCATCACAGTAATCTCTCCAATGTCCTAGAACTTGTTGGATTATTAGTTAAGGTGAAATCCTAGGCAATAACACTAATAGGAAACGTTGTAGGCCATCCTTGAAAGTTTGAGCTTTAGAAAATACCCCTATGATGTGCATAAGCATACACATTAGTTTCTTATTTGAGCCTATAGCCAATCTCATCATCAACCAGCAAATGAGAAGTCAATCTTCAAATATAATCCCATAAGAAAGAATCCTTATTTGCCCAAATTACAAGACAAAAATACATCAATGACACAAAGGACAAGTTTCGGGGAATATTATTTTAAGTTGTAGAGAAGGATGTATAATGAGAAAGAAAAATTCATGGAGAAGAAAAGATGAAGAGAATTTAGGAAAGAAGTTGTGAAAAGAAAACAACAAGGAGGGAATGAGTTTGGTTTTGTTAGGGCCTCTCTCTTGAACAATTAAGTCTAGGTGTTCAACACCTAGTATCTTAATGCCATATGGTATGAGAGTTACTAACCTAAAGTTCGTTAAGGGTGGTAGAAAGCTTAAAAAGATCAACATTGCACAATTCCATAAACCTTGATGAGAGATGAAAAGTGAAAAAACTTCAAAAACAAGGAAGAGAAGTTATAATCCGAGTGTGGTCAATGATGCACAAAGATACCACATTGGAGAATATGCAGAAAGATGCACAAAACTTGATGGGAAAGTTAGAAACTTACAATCAAGAGAAATTAAGGATGCAAAATGAAGGCAAGAGTGTAAGTTGTTAGTAAAATCTGGGTAAATCAAGCTTAAATTGTCCAATTATCAACCCAATTATCCAAGCCACACATTACAAGCCTACAAGACCTATTTGATCATGAAGGTGGTGATATGCTTACATTAGTGAAGATTAATATGACAAACAAGCATATTAGACTTTAAGAATCAAAGAGAAGCATGCTAACTAAGTATTATCCCAGAAGATTAACTAATCTGCCAAGGAAAAAGAGGGAAGACCAGCACGCACTCACAAATCAGGGTTGAATGATTAAATTGTTTACACTATATGAATTATTTCGTCATAGCAGATTTAATTCTGAAAATCTTCCGTATTTTAGATTTGGAAACATAATAGAAATAATTTTATAATTGACTTATATTTTCCACTCCAATGTAAAAAATGTCTTTAAAATACAAAGCAAATTGTTCGGCGACAAACAAAATTTCTTTTCTTTACTGGGGGACAAGCAAACTTCAAGTTCGGGGAATTTGATGAAATCCTGAAACCTATCTATTTTTAATCCATTTTTCTAGCATATTTTTAGCAATTTTAGATTTTTTAGATTTATTAAATTATGGAAGACAAAGCAACTTTGTGTTTTGTAGGTTTTAATGAAAATGAGATACTTAACAAAAGTTAACAAAAAGTATGAAATGTAAATATTCCCTCTATCACACATGTTTTCAGATGTCGATAGGAATTTCATGCAATGTAAGAACTATGTCGCAACCAAGAACAGATACCGCAACAAAGTTTAGGCTGAACTCAAAGAGGAAATAGAATTTTGTCAAGACAAATAGTTTTTGTGTTGCGACATTGTTGAAGAAGATTGCGATGAGACTGCCGCGATGCCTTTACCTCGTTCTCGACATTGGGCAAGGCAAAATGGAAGAAACTCCTTTCGCTACAATCCCGACTTCTCACTAACATAAAAGTATCAAGATTACCAGATGAACTCATAAGGAGAAATGACTGTGGTATAATAGAGGTCACCGCGACAAGTGTTTCTATGTCACGAAATAATTTTCAACATGGGGACCAATTAAGGAAGCATTTTTCGATTAAAGAAACTCGTCGACATAACATCTTATAATTCACAACAAAGAACAATAGGGCTTTGTCCCGACAAGGGTTATTTCTTTCGCAACAAACAAAACATGAGGTTGAGGACTCAAGCAATGGCTGGCGAATTCTTTGTCGTGGACAAGAAGTTTAAAAAGAGCACTAAGAGGAATGAGACAAAGAAATTCTTGCGTCAGGACATAAAGGAAGAATTGAAAAGCGTAAATTCCATTAACAGAAAGAAGTTTTTCTTTCTCGACAATAAAAGCTACAGAGTGATAGAATTTTGTCGCAACAGAAGAAAATTTGGTCACGACAGAAATTGAAAGAGAATTGAGATTAGCCAAGTCAAGTCTGTCGCAACAAAATTTTTTATGTTGCAACAAACAACTCAACAAGCGATAAGGATTAGAGAAGAAAAGTTGAGCGTTTAAAAAGAGGGTACTTATCAATGACAGAGATTGTTAGGGAACCAAAGAAAACTGGTCATAATATAGAAAACTGTCATGACAGAGTAGACAAGTTAAAGAGAAAATACTTACGCGACAAAGAAAAATTATGTCGCACGCTCTGCAGGCAAAGTATAAAGAGCTGGGTGCAATAAATTTTGTGTTGCGACACAAGACCTTCCTGTTGTGACGAGAACAAGACTGGTCGATCAAAAATTATGTCACAAATTATCAAAGTCTCAACATGATATGATCCAAGAAAAAGCCTGGGAATAAGTTACATTTAAAATCAGATACGACAGATGTTGACAAAGCCCTCAAGACTTTATGTGACATAATTTTTATGTTGTACAGAGCGACTAAATTGGGCTTTGAAATTTAGGGATCCACAACACAATCTTGAAGTGCGGCCTAACATTGGAAAGTCTATAAATAGACATCTAGGGTGACTGCAAAGGTACTTTCCAAAAATCTGTGATTTTTGGTAAATTTCAAGACTCTTTGTATATTATTCTTTATTTTCTTTATTTTTTAATAGATTTTGTCTCGAGGTAGTTTCTAGGTAGTTTTTTGTCAATTTCTGACGGATAATGAATTAGCGTAACTCGAGAATGAAATTTATGGGATAAAATTATCTCTCTATTATTTCTAATTTCAATGATGTCAAAACTTATGGAGTTCATGAATATCAGTTTGTTTACACATGAATTTTCTTGACTGTTAGTCATTGATATATGTGAACGAAGTTTTGAAAAGTTAAGCCCCTTGGGAATGGTCAATGATGATTAATTTTTGCACTGTGTAGCAGTTCTAGTTAATTCTCGAGTTTATTCGATCGGGTATTATACTTGAATTATTTTCCAGGTCAAGTAATTAGTACCGTATACCCAAACAGCACTCATTCGTCTGATTTGTAGGAGGCCTTCATGACAATTGAGATGAAGAATTCGAGGTATAATAATGTTATTTGTGGTGACATCAATACTTTGGAACTAATGAACTCAAAGATTACTCAAATAGACCACCAACTTCTTACCTTGCTGGCTCAAGTCTAGTATTTTGTTATTCAATGCGGTTATCATAGTTTAATTCTTTGGAAATAAATGCCATGGTTGGGCATATATTTTTTTTTATCTTGTGGACATATTTCATTTTTTCTTTGGTATTATCGGGTATTACATACGGTGAATGGAAAGCTGGGATAATGTTGTAAATATTATGGATAAATGGACCTAGTGGGTGGCTTATTGTCGATGTAGCATAATTGCACAGTTATGTTTTGGGTATCTCAACAGTGAGACTCTCGCTCAATTTTTTAAATTATGAACCCATTATTTATGGGATTTTATTAGTGCTCCTGCTGTCAGAATATTGTTAGAAATACGTCATTCAAGGGGGGTCAGCTATAAGATGACATGCACTTACAAAGGATTTAGACCAACCCACTTTCAAAGATAATAATTTACAAGGTGAAACATATTTATATCTGTCATAATGTTGTTTAAGTACAACTCTTTGGGACTTAGTTAGTCTGGTAGTAGTGTAGGAAAAATATGGCTAATAAGTTTTAATATAGATCGAAATAAAAATAGAGTGGTAAGGATTGACATTCTTTACTAAAGAGAAAATTAAGGTTTGGATATTTTTCTTTTACCTTAATAAAAATTTTCAAAATAGCTTTAACTACTCAGAGTCAGAAGCACACCTGTCTGAAACATCACATATTATTTTGTACTGATCGATCTTATTTGATTGGCAGGTTCTCATTTTAGAGAAAACTCTGCATGTTAGAAAATCAATCGTAAATGGTACCATTGACTAAATTAAAAGTAAACGGAAACCTTAAGAAAGTCTGATTTGTCAAGCAAAGGGTTATGGTAGAGCAAGAGGGAGATATAATAGTAGATTCCAAATGAGGTTGATAATCTATACAAAGAGCCAGGTATTTTTGAAACTGTTATCATAGATGATTATTCAAAGAATAGCAAACAAGAATTGAAGTAAATTATTTGTTAAGTCAATCATCACTGTATTCAATAGAATCACACTGCTTCATCCTAATAAGACCCCAATGAATATATGGGTAGCTTTAATGCATTAATAACGTAGTTAAATGGGTGAGGGCCCTAATGTGATTAAGTTGCATTTTCCTTTCTCCTTATGGGATACAATAACAATAATAACTGTACTCCCATATATGAACACTAGGATATCTGGTCAAGTATCTTGCGTAAGCCTCTCATGCCTACTTCAAAGAGGGAGAGGAGAAATCATTATATTCAAGCAATGTGAAGATGAAAGTCTCTATAATGCCTGGGAAAAGGTATAAGAAGCTGCTCAAAAGATGTCCAATGCACGGGATTGATCAGATCACGTAGATGGATATTTTTTATCCTGCCATGAACTACACATCCAAAGGGGACTATAGATACGCATAAACAGGAGCCTCTAAGAGAAAAAAGTGTTAAGAGGCAAATCATTAATAGAAGATCTATAAAGATAATCTACAAAACTTTATTCGAGACTTAGGAAAAGTAGCGTAGTCGAGAGGAAGTGGTGTGATAGAGTTGCAGAACAAACGCTGCTATAGAGGCAAATCGACGCTGATGAACAAAGAATAGCAGAAGAAATCGGTCTACCCATCTTGTTTGAATAAGGGAAGATCAACAAAGTTTTGTGAATGATGAAGGACTAATGTAATATGGTCCCATAGTGAGGAAGTTCAATTTATTAATGGCAATAGGGGTTGCAATTTTGAACACAAATCTTCCAACTCACTACACACCAACCTTGAAAAACCAGAATTTATAGAACTGCAGATCGCAAAAGTACAAAGACCTCTGTAGAATTATCAACAAGTCAAAGATGATCATATGTTTCCATGGATAGCAGCTAGGGGTGGCAATTCGTGTCCATGGGTCATGTTCGTGTCATGTCAATGTACGAATCGTGTCAACATTCGCCAACCCAAACTCGACACGAATAATAAACGTGTCAACATTCGCTAACTCAAACCCAACCCATTTATTATTCATGTTAAGTAGGTCAACACGAATATGACTCATTTAATTTGATTATTTAAAATAATAAAAATTATAATTAATCATCCATGTTTAACACAAATAACTTATTAAATTTAATATGTTTATTAATTTTATTATTTAAAATAATAGGAATTATAATTAATAATCTATATTTAACACAAATAACATATTAAATAGGTTAATTAATTAATATAATAATTAAATGGGTCAATTCGAATCAAATTCGTGTTAGGCAGGTCAACACGAATATGACCCATTTATTAAACATGTTAGATGGGTCAACACGATAATAATTTAAATGACATTAAATCCCAACCCAAACCAAGAAAAACCGTGAAAGAATTAAGAATCACACACTGGGTCAAATTTACAAATCCACAGCGTTGGTAACAACTAGAGGTTGAGAATTTGGAGGCCAAGAAGGGGTCCCATTCTTTCTCGAAGAACAATGATGTTTTATGGGAGAGAAAACAAAAGGCTGCTAAATATTCACTGGGCAAAGTTTGTCGAGCTAGTATGCTCTCAAGGAAACACAATTGTGTTTCAGCCAACAATAAATGCCTCTCCGAAAATCTGAGACACAAGTAGGGCAATCGTCTCAGTACGCGTATCCAGCCTAAGGATGTCTTCTTAAGTGATACTAAGAAGAATCCTAAAGACTGTATGGTAGTGACTCTAAGGAGTGGCAAAGGGCTGGAAGAAAGAAGAAATGAAAAGAAGACTGAGGAAGAAAAGAATACAGAAATTGGAGAAGAAACAAAGTAGTACATTTTAGAAGTTACTGAAGAAGAGAGAATAATGAAGGTGCAAAAGAAATCAGCCGCAGCAGGTGATCTAAGAACTTAAAGAAGAGGTCTGCTTATAAGCCTTAACCCATTCCCTTAAAGGTCAAAGTTAAACTAGAAGAGCAATTCTCTAAATTTGAACATGTTCAAGAAAATAGATCAATATCCCATTTCGCAGGCATTGACTCAAATGCCTCATTATGCTAAATTCATGAAGGATGTACTGAGCAAAAAGAAGAAAATTGTTGAAGGAGTGGTGAACCTGACAGTAACCTATAGTGCAGTTATTCAGAGGTCTTTACTAAAGAAAATGCAGGATCCAAGCAGCTTCACTATTCCTTGCACCATAAGGAATTCTGAAATGGGGAAAGCACTGTATGGTTCTAGAGCCAGCATCAACTGGATGCCTTATCGGCATCAAAAGACTAAGTTTAAGGGAGCTTACCTATAAAGGCTATGACCTGCAGATGGGTGTAAAGAACCTTTGGTTCAACCCGAGGGTATTTCTTGAAGATGTGCTTTATCAAAGTGGGAAAATTCATTTTTATAGTGGGACTTTATGGTGTCCCACTCGGCCGCTGAGGGAAGGACTTTCCCTTTGTTAGCGCCTTCATGTATGTGAAGAGCTTAACTTACTCTGTAACATCCCGAAATATACCCTTAGTCAAGCCAACATGTTGGGTATTATGTTGTCAAATTGAAATTTTCGTAAAGTAATCAAGGGAAATATAGAAACTAGAAACCTTTAAGTTGTACAAATTATATGGGCAAAAGTGTGACGGCATAAAAAAGGGGCATAAACTATAAAGTTATAAGACCATGGGCCAAAGAAATAACTAAAATTAAAATACAATAAAAGAAGATGAGGCTAAAAGGTAAATAAATGAATAATTAATTATTAAAGAAATGTGTGGAGACCAAAAATGCATTTTTTGGTCTCCAAACAAAGGTTTACGGTGAGAGGAGAAATTCTTGGTCTCCAAACAAGAAGCCACGGGGATGAGGAGGGAAAAGGAAGGAGGCAAGAGAAAGAAGAAGAAGAGGAAGGAGGAGGAGCAAGTAAAGGTATGGAACCGAATCCTAAGCATGGATGCTTGACTTTGGTATAGATTTTGTATGAATTCTCAAGTTTTATGTGAAGGTCCAGCACTTGTATGGTTGTGAGAGCTTGCTTCAAACCTAGGTTGTTAGGATTACATCCTAATCAAAGTTTTCCGAAAGTAGGTGCTAAAATTTAAATGGCACAAGATTGGTATGAACTCATCTTGAGTGAGGGATTTATGGTAATTGTGTTGGGTTTACAACAAACCCAACCTTTATAATTGGTTGATGTATAAGTTATAACCCATACATAGTTTTGGGGAGGAACTTATGATAGGTTTTTGATCGGATGAAAGTGTATGAAAATAGAGAAAATACCATTCGTATTGCTGGTGAAGTGTACCCCACACTTGAGCTCATCGGTACACTTTCGGTTCTGGGTTGTTTTGGCCAAAGTGTACCAAGACACTTTTTCTTTTAGAGGTGTGTACCAAGACACCCTGCTCGGGTTTTCCGTTTCGACTAGCTGTATTTTGGCCATAACTTGCTCATTTCTCTTATCCCATTTGAGTGATCCAAGTGGCTACGTAAAATAGACTTCAAGGAGAACAAAATTAAAGAATAGGAAACCCCAAATTCTGATCCCAGGCCTAAAATTCACTCAAAGTAGGGCCATGTGCAAGCCACTGGGTTCCAGCTTTGAACATAGAGTAGTCCCGGGTTGTTTCACGTAACTTGAGTTTCGGGGTGCTCGAATTGGGTGATTCCAGTTGAATAGAACCCTTAGCACCTTAGCTTTAAAGAGTTCAAAGAGATAGTGCTAAAATATGAAGTTAAGACCCCAGAAAAGGAGTATCTCAAACTGTCCCCAAAATCGGTAATGACTAGTTGGCATGAAAATGCCATAACTTCAGTTTCCAAAGGATCCGATTAAGACTTCCACTGCAAAGTAGATTCATGGAAGAATAAGAAGGCGAATGTGTGTGATTACATACGCATCATACCTTACCAGTATATGAAAGATGATCTGTCATTAACACATAAGGGGCTAAGAATGCCCTATTATAAGATAGTAAGTTACTGAACTCATATAATTATAAAAATACCTGAGACCAGTTATTAATTGACATAGCACTCCTGTCCTGATTAGTACTTCGGTACTCCTGTTAGTGCTCCTAAGACTTGATTACTTCATCCCCGTTAGTGCTCCCAAGACTCCCCGACAGTACTTCTAGATTCCTCGCGTTGGGCCACAAGACTCTGGTCCCGTTAAGTGCCACGGCACTCCGCTGGGCGATTAGTGCTACGGCACTCGTTCGCACCGCAACTCGTCTTGTGCTACTAAGACTTCCACATCGTATAGTATCTTCGGATACTTATTATTTAGTGTCTTAAACTTTTATTAGCACCGGTCTAGTATTCCATAATTATATGATAATAACCCCGAATAATGAATAAGAGGACATGAAGGTGTATCGTTCATCCGTAATACCACGGTATTTCTAAATATGAGTAGCTTCCTGTGGTTCACTGAGACCCGAATAAATATAAGTCCCGTAATACAAGATAAATTCCGTAGTACTCCACGATACTCCGCACAATGAACTCGTAGTACCCACGTACTTTATATACAAGCATAAGTAATCAGATAAACCTACGAGATGAATGCATGTAATTTCTGATATCCGTTATTGTTATATGCTTATTATAACTGTGTACATGCATATTATATATAAGTTTCCCACTAAGCGTAAAGCTTAGCACTGGTTTTTAATCCGTGTAGGTACAGGTGAGGAAGACGATGAGAACTTCCGTATTCTTCGTGGCTAACACACGAGTGTGGGTTCATCATCGTAGGTTCCGCGAGACTGACCGCAGAATTGTAAATGTATAGTTTTTGAATATGTAACGGACTCCAAGATCGATATGCGTGAATAAACACCACTACTTCGTGGTAGTTTTATTTTTGGACTTTGTATATGATGTTGATATATTATAAGACTCGATATACCAATGTTCACTAAGGTGTAAAGAGTCCCAAGATATGTTCTCGTGTCCCCGGAATCGTTCGATCCGCCAATCGGTCGGGCCTGGGAACGGTGTGATAAGTTGTCGTGAGCCTGTGGCTTCAGCGCTTCGAAAGAGTCTAAGACGGCGATGCACCTACATAGAATGTGGTCAGTTTCCACGCGGATCTCTGTTCTCGTTTATCGCTCAGAATGGATCCACCTGTGAAGTCAGATGAAACAACCGAAAGCTGCCAACTTTGACCATCTACTGGGTCCGTCCGAGTCAATGAGGAATGAAAATGCTTCAACCTAAGCATCGTAAGCCTCGGATACGGCATCTTAGATCGACCATCGCCCGCGAATTCCTCGGAGCGATGCACAATAGCTACGGTGGAGTGGAAGAATTCCATGGTACAAGCATGGAAGAACTGATAAAGCCAGCGGCTTGAAAACTTGAAAGGGTTTTAGATGAAACGAATGTCCAACGGACCAAAAGGTCACATGTGTTTCATCATCGCAGCGTGCCTTATGATCGGTGGGAAGTCGGTTTTCAGAAATCCACTAATCCCGCATCCGGGGCCATGGGACTACTTCTTTTCACCGAGTTTAACACGGCGCATGTCACTGGCGATTACAAGAAATCAAAATGGAAGAAATTTCGACTCCCAAGACAAGGGAAAATGACAAAGGGTTTAATATGAGAAAGAATTCACCATTTCTCGCAAATATGCACCGGAACTGCTCTGATGGAAAATCAGATGTGGATGTTTGAGGAGGGCCTGCATGAGCTATCAAAAGGTACCTCACGGTCAAGCATTACATAATCACAATTTTATCAAATAAGTGTTTGCCATAAAATCGAGAAATCCGAAATGAAGAGTCAAGAAAGAAAGAAAGAGAAAAAGTTCTCAAGAGGGGGTTCCTCTTCGGGGAAAAGACCTAGAGAGTCACAAGTTGATTCAGTACGAGGTCCAGCTACAAGGGGTAGGAGACAAGGACCTACCATGACACAAAGTTCCGATCGAGGCATCTCAACTGGACAAGAGGAAAAGCATGTATGCCCACATTGCCACAATTATCATGAGGGTATTTTGCGTAACAGTAACCTGGAGGTTGCTTTCATGTGGGAGCACAGAGCACGTGATAGCTACAACTGGTCCAAGGAGGATTGGGAAGTTCTAGAAATCTCAAGGAGCAGGCAGAGAGATCAAACGTACTCACACTCGTAGTGGGCAGACTAAGTGGCCTCGCAAGGTGAGGCCTCGAGACAAGAATCGTCCCACATTACTCGCCTCTCAGCACTAGCTTATGCGATGAGAGCTCAGAAGATCCTATTGATACCAAATGGCACATGGTAACATTCATTTCTTGATATTGATGAGAGAGCTGACCATCCTGCCTACACACTACATATAAAGGAAAAAATGAATGACAAACTACCTACAGTGAGAGCTATTAGATTATGACCCGCTTGTTACAAGACCTCTGGGGCATAGTGTTAGAGTCAACCGAGTGTATAAGAATTGTCCCCTAATGGTCTATGATAGGGAATTTCAATGATCTAATTGCCATTTTTCATGAGCTCGATGGATTCGGGAATGGATTGGTTATCTAAACACCGGTCATAGTTGACTCCGTGATAAGAAAATAGTCCCGTTTAATGTCCCGACCTATCGTAAGTAAGAGAATATTGTGGTATCCGACCACCAAGATCAAAGTTATGTCACGGTGAAAGCCCGATCGCTGAGAAAGGCTGAAGCCTTTTGGCTTTGATTCGACCCAAAAGAGCAAGTAAATTTAGAAAATATTCCGTGATTAGGAGTTCTCGATGTGAGCTCAAGAGTTACCTGAGTACCACCGAACGAAGTGGATCTCTATCGGGGTTGTACAGGAACGCACTTACTGAGGACTTTACCGTATGGCTCCAACCGAATCGAAGAGTTGAAAACTCGCCATGGTTATTGACAAGGGTTTCATCCCACCCAGTGTTTCACCTCGTGCGCCTAATATTTGTTATAAAGAAAGATGTAATCTCTTCGATGCGCATTGACCACCGGCAAATGTAAACAAAGTAACAATTTAAGAATAAGTACCACGCTGCTGAATAGAAGATTTATTTGATCAATTGAGAGAGCAAGTAGTCTTCAAGATAGACTCATGATCGGGATATTATCAACTCCTGCAGTAAAGAGGTTGATGTCCCGAAACAGCCTTCAACCCGCGAGGGCCACTCATGAGTTTTGGTCATGCCATTTGGGTTGACTAATGCTCCAAACAAGATGCATGGACTCGATGAATAGGGTTTTCCGCCCCTATTTGGACTCACTTGTTGTGGTATTTATTGACAGACTGGGTGTATTCTAAAGATGGCCAGAACAATGTTCCACCATTTGAGGATAGTGTTGCAAACTTTAGAGAGCATTATTTGGCTGCATAAATGTGATTTTTGGTTTAAGGAAGTGTCATTCTGGGGCTATATCAGATTCAAGGTATAGAGTGGACCCAATAAAAATCAAGTACCAGAATTGGAAACCTCCTCTAATGTAACCGAGTGAGAAGCCATTTAGCAAAGACATCGGAGATCTGCAAGGCTTTTCATTATAGCATCCACACTTACAAGATTACCCTAGCGAGCAAATTCTTGAATTTGATGATAAGTGCCAATCCGAAGGAAAATTAAAGCAAATACTGGTTGAAGTACCAAGAGTTAATTCACTTACTGGTGGGGATTAATAAGATACGTTGTTGCTTCGAGGATAGGTTTGGGATGCGCTGATGCGTGATGGGAGCGGTACTGGCGTGCTTCCAAAGTAATCAGTTTACGAGCAAAACTATCCCACACATGATTCGAGTTAGCAACAGAGAGGTGTTCGCTTTGGAAAATTTAGCTTACACTTTATTTATATGGAGAAAATGTCAATTTTCATCGATCATAAGAGTGTGAAATATTTGCTAACTCAAAAGATTTGAACTGAGGGCAACGCCTATGGTCGGGAATTGTTGAAAGACTATGATCAGATAATCGATTACCACCTCTGAAAGCAAATGTAGCAGCGTATGCCTTGAGTAGGAAAATGATGTCTTCGACCTTAAAGATTATGATTAAGATTTATAACCCAATGAGCCTGTCAGCTCAATTGAATGTGATACCGGAATTAAGACAAATGATAGTGAATGCTCAGAAAAATGATGACAAGTTACAAGAATTGGCTCAGTTGGTCAGTACTGGAGACAAGACTGATTTTGCCATAGATGGAAGTGGAGGTTTGTTGTACAAGAACAGATTATGTGTACCGAATGATATGGAAAAAAGAAAATATTATGTGAGTTTCAACACTAAGCTTTCACCATGATCCCGAGGCACAAATGTACCAGATAAGGAACATCCCATCGGGTGGCAGGGATGAAAAGGACATTTCGAGTATGTACTAAGGTTCAACGTGTCGCCAAGTAAAAGTCAACACCGTACCATCCGTTTATTGAATCCTCCACCCTCAATGGAAGTGGGATAATATAACTAAGGGATTTCAGATCCCGCTTTCTCACCCAAAGAAACATGATGCAATATGTGGTAATAGTGGACAGACCGACTAAGTTCCGCTTCACTTCTTATCGACTGAATTACCTTACTCCATGGATCGATTAGCTGGACCTTTATGTGAATGAAATTGTTAGATTGTTACGGCATTCCCCAGACGATGGTGTCCGACAAATATCCGATTTACCGCCAAGGTTCGGGAAAGACATGTCAACTTTGGTACGAGATCAATTTTAGCATTGCTTTCCAGATCCACAACCGGCTGGACGGTCTCTGCAGTGATCCGTGATTAGAAGATATGCTTCGGGTCGTGGTATTGATTTTCCCTAAGTCGATAGGTAATGCTCCACTCATGGAATTCTCATTTATAACAATGTGCTTATCAACTAGATTGGTATGTTGGCCCCGTATGAAGCTCAGATAAGACGAAGGTAGAACCTCTACGTGTTGGATAGAGATGAATGAGTATAAGATTACTTCCATTCCAATTAGTTAAAGACACTAAGAAAAAGTTCGATTATTCAGATTAAAAAGTCATCGCGATGTATTAAAGGTCTGGTGCTAATTAAGAGCAAAGATATAGAGTATGAAGTCGGAGATAAAGTGTTTTTAAAAGTATCTCCGTGGAAAAAGATACTTCGCTTGGAAGAAAAGGGAAACTGAGTCCACGATTCATCGCCCTTATGAGATTTCAAGAGTTGACTAAGAATTGCATCAAGCCGCACTCTGAGTTGGGGCCAAATTACGATGTATTCCTATGTCTATACTCAGAGATATCGTCACCTATCGCATAGTACCACCAAGATATGGCAAGTACAAGAAGATTTCACCTGGCGAAGAGCCGAAAGTTATTCTAGATCGTGGAAATAAGACGCTTACGAACAAGCAAGTTCCATTGGTAAAAAGTTCTTCGGGCAACATCACGGTGCTGGAAGAACGACATGGGAACCAACGACTAATGAGGGCAATACCCTCAAATCTTCGCCGTGTACTTGAGGACGAATTTATTTTGCTGGGGGAGAATTTTAATATCTCGAAATATACCCTAGTTGTTTTCAACATGTTAGAGTATTATGTCGGGTAAATTAAATTTTTCGTAAAGTAATCAAGGAAATATAGAAACTTAGAAACCCTGGTTGTACAATTATAAGGGCAAAGTGTGATTTTACAAAAGGGGCATAAAATCATAGTTATAAGACCATGGGTCAAAGTAGAAATAACTAAATTAAAATACAAATAAAAGCAGTTATCGAGGGCTAAAAAGGTAAATAAATGAATAATTAATTATTAAAGAATGCGTGGGAGACCAAAATGCATTAATCTCCAAACAAGAAGCTTACTAGAGGAGGAGGAAAAGGGAAGGGAGGCGAAGGAGAAAGAAGAAGAGAAGGAGGAGGAGCAAGCAAGGTATGGAACCGAACTTAAGCATGGGATGTCGACTTTGGTATAGATTTTGTATGGAATTCTCAAGTTTTATGTGAAGGTCCATGCACTTGTATGGTTAGGAGCTTGCTTCAAACCTAGGGTTGTTAGGATTACATCCTAATCAAAGTTTTCTGGAAAGTAGGAGTGCTAAAATTTAAAATGGCACAAGATCTGGTGATGAAACCCTCATCTTGAGGGAGGGATTTATGGTAATTTGTGTTAGGTTTGGCAACAAACCCTAAGTAACCTTTGTAATTGGTTGGATGTACGGGTTATAACCCATAATATAGTTGTTTCTTTGGGAGTGAACTTATGACGTGTGCTTGATCTATGGATGAAAGTGTATGAAAATAGAGAAAATACCCATTCTAAGTATTTTCGGTGGAAGCTGTACCTATTGACTTTGAGTCGCATCGTACACTTTCGGGTTCTTTTGGTCGTTTTATTAGTGTACCGTACACTTTGAGGTGTACCCTGTGACACCCCTGTTTCGGGTTTCTATTTCCGACCAGCCGTATTTTGGCCATAACTGCTCATTTCTTATCCGATTTGAGGATTCAAGTGGCTACGTAAATAGACTTCAAGGAGAACAAAACTCAAAGATAGGCATCGCCAAATTCTGATCCTAAGGGCCTAAAAATTCACTCAAAGCTGGGACATGTGCAAGCCAAATTCGGTTCCAAGTGAATATAGAGTAGGTCCTGCCACTCCGACGTAACTTGAGCTTTGGTGCTCGAATTTGGTGATTCCGTTGGAATAACCCTTAGCACCTTAGATTTAAAAGAGTTCAAAGAGATAAGGCTAAATAAGAAGTTAAGACCCGGAAAAAGGAGTATCTCAACCGTCCCTGCAAAATCTTAGAATGACTAGTTGCTGAAATGCTATAACTTCGCGAGGCGGATCCGATCGAGTGGGATCACTTGGCAAAGTGTATTCACGCCGGAAGAATAAGAACTATGAATAAGGTGTGATTATTACGCATTGTCTTACTAAGATATGAAAGATGATCTATTATGAACACATAGTACAGAGAATGTCTTATTATAAGATAGTGAGTTATTAACTATATAATTATAAAAATACCTGAGACCGCTTATTAATTGACATAGTACCTAACCTGATTAGTACCCCTCGGTACTCCTGTTAGTGATCCGGCACTCCTGATTAGTACTTCTGCATTCTGCTAGTGCTCCTAAGATCTAATAAAATTTCTAGACTTCCCAAGAAGTGCTCCTAAGACTTTATTAGCAACTCTGCATCTCTGTATGCCACGACACTCCTGCCCGTTAAGTGCTACGGCACTCCTGTCCTCGTTGCGCTACTCGACACTCCCGTCCTCGTTAAGTGCCACTAAGCTCCGTCATGATTAGTGCTACGGCACTCCGTTCGGCACCAAGCAACTCGTTTGTGCCACGCACTCTCCGCATCAGAGGCAGTATCTTCTGATACTTATTATTCTGTCTTACACTTTATTAAGTTAATCGGTCTTGGTATCTCCATAATTATATGATAATAACTCGAATAATGAATAAGAGGACATGAAGGTGTATCGCTCGGACCGTAATACCCACGTATTTCTCAATATGAGTAAGCTCAGGACCTCTACTGAGACCTCAATAAATATAAGTCCAGACACAGCATAAATTCGTAGTACCTACTTCTGACACTCCGCACAATGAACTTGCACTCCACGGGGTACTTCTATATAAGAATAAGCATAAGTAATCAGATAAACCCATGAGATGAATGTGCATGTAATTTCGATATCCGTTATTGTTATATTTATTATGGGTGGTACATGCATATTATATATGTTTCACTAAGCGCAGTTTAGTAACGGGTTTTAATTCGTAGGTACGTGAGAAGATCGTCCGAGAACTTCCGCATTCTTCAGGCCAACACACGAGCAGGGTTCATCACGTAGGTTCCGCACTGACGCAATTGTAAATGTATAGTTTTTGAATATGTAATGGGACCCAGATCAGATATGTGTGACACTCAAAAATACCACTACTGTGGTAGTTTTATTTGGACTCAGAGATGATGTTGATATATTATAAGACCGGATATACCCAATGTCTACTCATGTGCAAGAGTCCCAAGATATATGTTCTCATATTCGAAACCGGGTCTGGGATCCACTAATCAATGTGGGCCTGGACCTGGTGTGACACTTAGGGTCGGGGGATGTAGCGTACTTCAATCTCAAATGTAGCTCTGAACAACTAGAATTGACACACTCCGATTGTAAGACCATAGAAACAAAAGTTCCCATCAGTTCTGAACTGATAAATGATTGTAAGATTAAGAGTTCAATGAATGAAAATGAGATGAATTTCCAGTATCTTGAGTATCTAGATGTTGAATTTATGAACTCCAATTTTGAACTAAAAGAGGCGATTCAAGATTGATGAAAGCAAAGTGTTAAAATCCGCAGGTTATGAAGAGAAGGCTTCAAAAGTAAACACAAGCTTAGAGGGTTTAATTCTAAAAGAATTGCTTGAACATTTAAAGTATGCCTTTCTTGAAGCTGAGAAATCTAAACCAGTAATTATATCAGCTAACTTGACGGTATACAAGGAAAAGAAATCACTGAAATGCTTAGAAAAAAAAAAATACGAGGAACCACTGGTCTATAAGATTTAAAAGGAATCAGTCCTTCCATATGTATGCATGAACTCGCTGAGGAAATGAAAAACCTTCATCGAACATCAAAGAAGACTAAATCCAAAGAATAAAAGAAGTTGTCATAAAGAAGTGTCAAATGGTCAATTCAGCTTTATATATGCAATTCAAATGTGCTTCGAGTAAACTCCATTTGCCGTGGTTCCTAAGAAGCGGTGGATTCACTGTGATTAGAAATGAGAAGAATGAATTGATTCATACAAGAACTGTGCGTGATGAGGGTGCGCATTGATTTTAAAATGAACACAAAGAACCTGAAATGATCACTATCCCTTTACCTTTATCGACTTATGTTTGGATATGTCGGGTCGACACCCTTACTTATGTTCACTTGATGGGTATTTAGGGTATATCAAATTTCCATAGCCCTTGAGACTAGGGAGAAAAACTAATTTTACATGTCCTTATGGTACCTTTTGCATTTAGAAGATGCCATTCGATTATGTAATGCCCCGCCACCTTCTAAAGGTGTATGATGTCCATATTTTAGATCTATGGAAGAGGCCATGGAAATTTTTATGGATGACTTCCTCAATGTATGGATCCAGCTTGAGCATTGCCTTAAAAAAATATAGGAGATTAAATTGATGCAGGTGCAAAGGACAAGAATTTTAATGAATTAGGAAAATATTATTTACGGTATCAAAAGGAATCGTAAGGGGACACAAAATTTCAGAGTCAATGGAAGGTTGATCAAGCAGTTTTGTCATAAAACTTTGCCACCTACAATGCTTAAAGGGATAAGAAGCTTCCCGAAACATGTCGATTTTATAGGAGATTCATAAGACTTCTCAAAAATCTCAAGACCATTATGTGACTATTGAAAAAAAGATGCAAATCTTGGATTAAGGAATCTCATGTTTGTTTGCATTTGAAGATATTAGTCCAGATGGTTATAGCCTAATATTGGCAACACCAGACTGGAACAAAGAGTTTGAAATCATGTGTGATGCCAGTGACTATGCAATGGGAGCAATTTTGGGACAAAGAACAAAGAAAATTTTCAGGGCCATATACTATGCCAGCAAAACCTTCAATGAGGCATAAGAGAACTACTCTACCACATCCCTGAGCTCACTATTCATCACCAAGACTTCGAACCTATAGGGACCATTGAGCTATTAGGACCCTTCAATCTGCTTGATATAGCGCTGAAGGTTTTGCCCTTCGCGAAAATAGTGGTTCTTGAATTTTATTCAAATCTGACTAAGGGCATGGGGGACCCTACTTCTCTAGATTTTCACACAGTATATGTTTGGGTTCATAAGTTCTCCTACTCACCAGGTGTTATCAACTCACCTTAGGGTGCCTCACCCATGAACTCCATTCCTCAACCCTCTATTCAGATATTGTCACCACCATACAGAGGATCCCTACCATCTTTGCCCCGTATGATAATGTCTGCCTTCGGGCTCTATTTACTAGGTATGTTGTCCTTCACAAAATAGGTATTTACAATCTGTTTTGACACACATATTTCACATGTTACCAAGACTTTGGCCACCTTGCTATTTTTAATTAGCCCAAATTTTCAACCTTGGGTGCCCGGTGTTTGATAACATCTCCAAAGATGTCGGTAGTCCTATGCCTTGAAACTCGGGATCACACCTCTTCCATATTTGGCATTTCGTATGATAGTCCGCTTTTTACTTTACGTCATCTCGCTTAGCTGTCCCCTCTTGTGCAATCAAGCCGACTGGTCGCTTAGGGATTCTATAGGTCCGACACCCCTCGTTTGAACCGAAGGATGTTACTGGCTGGGCTCTATTGATGACTCCACACCTGTCTCAACACCTAAGTCTTCTCTTGTCGCCCTAGACGTGCCTCTACCCTCACCAATGGATGGTCGTCTTGCCTTTAATTTTCACATTGAACTGCTTGTTGCAGGACTGTGCTCCATGTTTGCCTCTTTCACGCTTTAACCAAGACCGACAAGCTTCGCCCCGCCGCACTTACCTCTTCACTCCGCTGTCCTTCCAATGTTCCCTTATACTCACTGCACTTCTTAGCCCCATTGCAGGGGATATTGGAACCTTGCATTTTTCGGATCAACTCATTAACATTCTCTGTCGGCCATCTGCAAAGCGGGGAGATTTGATAACGGCATGGCTTTCTCAAACCTAAAAACACACCTAATTATATTTATATGGCGATATAGTACGCATTTATGGGGATACATAAAAATGTTTGATCTCGGATCATGATAGCTTTTCTCTCGCTTTCCATGGTATTTGATGAATGCTTCCTCTACGCCTTTTCAGGTTTAAGTGATATGTTTACCAACTCATATTCGTTTGTTGGTTACTTGTCGTATGATTATGTTTAGACAATTATCGACGAGATTTTTTTCCAAAGCTTGCCAAAGGGGGAGATTATTGTATCATTATTGGATGGTTATTTATAAAATAAAATTGAGTGACTCACTTGTAATGCAAAGGATTCACATCTAATACCCTATGTCTAGAGTCATGTATGTATTCTACTGACAAAACAAGGAAAGATGGATCTTACCTTAGTTAGATATCATCTGAGTTGGAAAGACTCTTCGTCAAATTAGGTAAAAGATTCAAAAGATCTAGTATTATTTTATACATATTGAGGAAGGAAGTATAAAAAGAAACATTGTGATAATTCCGGATTATGAAAATATCAACTGAAGGAAATCTCACCTATAGGGGCCCAATTGGAAAGGAAAATATTTGTCCATGCATAAGGAAGGGAAATCATTGGTAAGGCAAACATATAATAATGGCTGGAAGTTTGCGTATTTAAATAATGTGAAAAGATCCCACCTTCGTGTTTAAATAGATAACAAGAAGCCTTGCAGATCATCAATTAACTACATAAAAGCGAGGTCTGAGGAGCTATAATTGAGAAAGAACGCTGTGCATTGCTCGAAAACTCATGTGAGCAAAGACGCCACTCCAACGGCAGGGATGGGGTGATTGGGCATCAATGAACCCATAGATGCATATGGGAAATAAGGGAAACTTACTTCAATGTTTCTACTGGATAGTTGGGAGAAGACGACCGCGAGAAGCCGGGAGCTTTGTCTCACTTAAGTCAAATCCTTGTAACATGATTTATAAATAGTGAAATGACCTTACATCTAGGTTTAGCTCTCATATCAGGCACTGCCGAACCATGTAACCAATCCTTGTCTTCCTCCTCGCGTGTGGATAATCTTTCATCTATCCTTCTATCTTACCACTTAGCACACCACTAAAATCATCACATTACGCATCATAAAAGGGTTAACTATCTTAGTTATGACAGTGTCTTACCGGTTGATGTAGCATTTTATGGAGCACTGTCATAACACATAGTCACTAATTTATTTCAGGTGTTTCTCTGCAATCCACACCACCCATACTTTGGTGCGATAATATTGGAGCACAAGCTCTTGCTTCAAATCCGGTTCAGCATGCTAGAACTAAGCATATTGAGTTAGATGTTCATTTTGTCAGGAATCTTGTTGCTGAACACAAACTTGAAGCGTATACATTTCTTTCATCAACCTACGACATATTTACTTCAACCTCTTCCCCTTGAGAGATTCCTCTTCACAGTAAGGTGTCCCTTAGCTCTCCTTCGATAAGCTTGAGGGGGCCTATTGAAGATGTCTCTGGAATAACTCATAAAGACAGTACACCACAATTACTCCCAATACAAACCCATGTAAATGCTCTTGTTACAACGAACTTTGTCAGAATGAGTTCTACAACTTCTAAATTTATTCATTCTCTAGACTTTTCCACTATTGTGTATATACGCATTGTTTCGCCTAGACACTTTTCAGAATAAAATCCATTGTTAGAATAATGAAATTGGTTCTGTTCCATTTCTGAATTTTCTCTTTCATCGTTCTCTAATAATTATGACACCCATGTAAAAACCATATTTACATTTGGTATTAGAGCACTGTACTAACCATCACGTTGGTGGGATTTTGAGAGTTGGTTTGATTTGTAAAATGGGTTTTTTTAGAAAAAGATGGTTTGGTTTTACACCCTCATCTTCTCTCTTACATTTGGATTATTTATACAGGTAGAGAAAGGAGTGAAGGATACATGAAAGGAATGGAGAGTTGTATTGACTAGTTGACCATCTCCTATTACAAAGAATAACGATAGAAAGAAACTTTAAATCCAGAATTTTCATGAGGGCATTATTACGATTAAACTTTCAAAGCTTTAACTTCTTACAACAAAGTGTAAAAACTCCAAATGCTTGTAAATGTGACTATTTTTTGTCTCAAAATTATGTGATACTACTAATGAATCATTTTCCTAGGATGAAAAAATCTATGTTAGAAATTGGGAAGGAAGGCATCAAGATCTCTACCATGGCATTTCTCTTTCATAGAGTGACAAGAGTTAAGAATGCTCAAACAATGAAGCTTGATGAGTTGATGTGTCTCTTTGCTCATATATAAGACTAATTCCTGGAAGAAATGAAGAATGAGATTGATCTCGTGATTTTCACTTCTAACAATCAAATTCAATTTATAATTTATATATATATATATATATATATATATATATATATATATATATATATATATATATATATATATATATATATATGTATGTATTATGTAAGGAAGTAAATGTGGAAATCTCTTGGAAATTAAAGTCACCGGGATTTCAAAGTAGGTTAGGCATGCATTAAGTTTCATTATTGCTTATTGAAGTTACATATAGTTATTTAAACATATTTTGAATATCAGATTGAAGCAAGATACTCTACTGGACCTTTTCTATTATTAATTTTCACAAAAGTTTTGGTAAATTCTCTTATTTAGATATATCTTCCTTGTTTCAAATAGGATATTGATATATGATGTCAAGAGATACAAAGTGAATTGAGTATGAAAAAGGAGTTGAAAAACTTCTATTAATTTTGCATTAGCAAATTCAATCATTCATATGTCCACAAAATGCCTATGCTTACTGCAGGAAATATTTTATGCCAAACACTTCAAGTCATTAGAGAGCATTTGTTCTTCAATAGATCATTTAGATGATAGTTTATCAAGAATGGTATTAACATAGAGAAAAGGTTCCAAGTGGAAGATTTACAAATGTCTTTTAGCAACATTATGTGAAATGTAATTATAATGATGTTGCATAGACAATAGATATGGTTAATTCCAACCCAATTTAATTGCATGTGAATAATCTGACAAAATTTAGAAGGTTATTTAAAGATAATAAAAACCTTCATATCTTGGACACATGAAATACACAATGTTTTAGTTGATAAAACTTTACAAACTAAAAAGTAAGTTATTGTTAGTCTAATAAAAGGGCTCTAAAACCCAGATCAATTTCGAGATATTTTGTCATTAGTTGTTCTAGACTAGACATAACCTATGTGGTCAATGAACCAAGTAGATATACAAGTAATCTTGGAGCCAAGCATTGGCAAGGAGTTATAAGTATATTAAAATGCTTACATCACTCTCTATCGCTATGAATTACAATAAATGGTGACTGTCTTGTGCTCCAAGGATACTATGATACTAATTGGATATCTAATATTAAAGATTCAAAATTCTATGTGGTTGTGTTTACTCTAGGAGATGTAGTTGTTTTTTTGGAAGTCCTCAAAACAACCCATTATTACCATATCCCTCGTGGAATGTGAATTTGTAGCACTACATAGATTCGTGGAAGTGACATAATGGTTCTGCCACTTCCTAAAAAAAATTCTAAGATGGCCAAACCTTGAGTGGTTGTGAGTTTCCACCTCAATGATCACTACAAGGGTGGATCTATAGAGTAAGAGCTGAGTTGTAGGTACTAAGGCATTGGATCCTATTTTGTGAGTCTAGGGTGAAGTTTGATGAATTAGTAGATTGATCTTCATTGTCGTGACATCGAGTGGAAATGAAGCAAAGCAAGTCGGGAGATTTTGTTCTTGATGTCTCACGTGTTAACAAAAGATGAACAATGCAGGTCGGTCGGGTTACTCCAAACACGTAGAGGTAGCGTGAGTGAAGTGGGAGCATGTCACGATGAATTTTGTGACTCACTTGTCACAAACATCGTGAGGGCATGACGCGGTGTGGGTGATCGTGGATTGACTCACAAAGTCGACACACTTTCTAGTCATACGAATGACCTTCACTCTAGAGAAATTCTACAGATTATATATATGAGAGATTATCCAGATGGATGAAGTGCCGCCTATAGTATCGGGATCGAGATCCCAAGATTACGACTCATTTTCGGGAGAGTTTCAGAGCCAATGGGATGATGAGCATTGCTTTTCATCCCCGTGACGGACTGGGCCACGTAGAGACCATCTTGCACGTTAGAGGACATGCCACAGCATACGCGTCCCGGATCTTAAGGATAGCTGGGAAGAACATTTACCCTTAATGGAATTCGCCTACAACAACTGTTATCAGGCAAGTATACAGATGACACCTATGAGGAACCATAAGGGGAGGTACAGCACGATCTCTGTCCTGGTTGACGGGAGGTGGGAGAAAGATCCGCATAGTCCCGATGTGGTAAAGGATACCTCTAAAAGGTGGACTTGATAATGTGCCATCTTCTCACGACTCGTGAGCCAACGTAAGAGCCACGCCATGCATCTGCCACTTCTTAGAGCTTGAGTGTAGTGAACATGTCTTCAAAAGTGATGCCTAAGAGGGGAGGGTCGATCCGATAAGCTGGTGAAAGCTATCGCCGGCGATACTGACCTCAAGGTACTCGAGGGTGGGTATAGTCATGAACCGTTGGCATACGACTCGTGATTTTATCTATGTTCATGTGGTATTCCATATCTCTATCATCCGAAGTACACTTTAGATCCGACTCATGTAGTGGATTTGGGGTGAGCCTATCGTTGATTTAATGAGACTTTCGAAGGGACCGTGTGTATTATGGATAATCGGGATCGTTTTGCGACGTTAAGACCATGAGGCTAGTAAAGGTGTTGTGGCAAAGACCGAGGAGCGGAGGACAACATGGGAATGCGAGGACACGACGATGCCACTTATCCTCTCGCTTCGGAATGAAGGTAGGTTGTTTAGTCATTTGATAATAATAATAATAAAAATTGAATGACTCGTAGTATATGTACGTGATCGTAGGTATATGTGTCGTGGAATTTCCGGGATGAAATTATTTTATGGGCTAAGAATGTAAAACCCTAAATGCTAGGTGCGCCGCTACAATATGCTGAAACTCAGAATTTTCGCATCTTAGATGACGAAACACCCTCATCGTTGATTCGCCTCGAAATCTATTACCTAGGCGACCTCGTTGAATCTCTCGAGACAAATGCACTCTACCTTTTCGAGGCACAAAGTAGGATGACGATGTATGCCAGGTCACAAAGCATTCAGTTATAAATGCATGTATGACACATGGCAAGAAGGTCCACATGCATGCCAAGACATGTCTATGGGGTGGGAGGGAGCACTCACTCATAGCCAAGGAGGTAGAAAGGAAAGGAGAAGGAAAAAGAAAAGGGAGAGAAATGAAAGAAAGAAAGAGAGAAAGAAGGAAAATGAAGGGAGAGAAAGATGGAGAAAAGGAAATCTGCTTTTCGACGGTCAGAACTCGTTGGACTAAGAAGTAAAGTTCATATATTCAACGAGGGCTACACTCCAAGAGGTAGGGATTCTTCCTACTTTGGTTTATTTTCTACCATAAGGGTGAGGTTGTGTCTTTGCCCCAAGGGGCTATTAATAAATTCTTTGGAACATGGGAATGCTGCCCTATTTTGATCTTGCACACTTGCCAGATTTTAGTACTGATTTTTAGGTGGGAAATAGAGGGACTTCGGACTTGAGTCCTTCATGTAAATTGTAGGTGCATTAGTGAACTTAATGTAGGCTTTTGAATCACCGAAATCGGACCTCTACAGCCCAAGTTATGGTCTATTTCCCGAGACTACCATGGTTGGGTTGTTTATTTGTTGTGTCTAGATTTTGACCGATTCGTGTAGATTTTGTATTGATTAAGAATTATTTTTGGTGATTTATTAACGATTATTGGTGGCCTGAATCAGACTAGTCTACGCTATTTTCGTGACCGATTATGTCTTTGTTTTTGGGTGGTTTGTTATCACCGACTTATGAGGTTTGAAATTGTGGATTGTTTTAAAGTGTTATTGCTTTTGAATTTGTGATAACATGTTTGATTGTTCTTGCTTGATATATGTTTTAATATGTTGGAAATTGATGAAATGTTTGGAAATTATCCATGATACATGATAAATTGTATGTTGGAATTGTCCATATGACACTCATTACAAAAGAGACATGGATTTGATATGAAATGGCATAATGCATTGCATATGCACGAGACATTGCATACTATGGGTGTGGGTGATGATTTGCATCAAACACCATACTTGGTAATTTGATGAGTGGGCTGGTACTGTTGACTAAAGTTCAACAAAGTCACTCATTGCTTAAACATGAAAATGTGCCTGCACAGCACATAGATAGATACCCTCTCAGGTGAAAGACTTGATATTTTTGGTTATACATATGTGTCCAAAGGTAAAAACCCGTGAAAGTGTAGAAAGGCGTGCGAAGCCTGTTGTGAGACCCCGAAAATTCGCTATCCACAAAAGACTCATGATTTTATAAAATAAAGTAGACATTAGAATATGACATCCAAAAGGTTTTAGTTTATAAACAAAATGAAATTTTGTTTGAAAATGATCATTGGATGCAATTCATCAATGACGCTGACACGCATGGGCATCAGGCAGGCAGATAGGAGTCGGTAATGACTCGGAGCATGGTACATGATTGAGTCTCATCTCATTTCATGGCATGACATAGAATTCCATGATAGGAATTGCAAATTTTGCATGGAATGGTTGATGTGAATGTGAGTGCTAGCATTTCATGTGCACTTAGGTGGGGAGTAGCCTCTGTAGGAAGTTTCTCCACTGGGTGTAGCTTACCCTATATGGGATAACATTTCAGGTGTAGAGCAGACATCGGTCGACGACTCTCATTAGGAGCCGCAATTGTGAAGAAAGCCGAATTGTGGTTTTGTAACCGTTTTGTAAAAGTATTGGACAAACAAGTTTTGTTATATACTTCTTTGTATGAGGTCAGAATTTAAACTCATAGTAATATGTTTTGAAAATAATATAAAAGGTTCATTGAATGTAAATAAACGATCTCTTGTGAGATGGGATTGAACAAGGTGGTATTGAGACACACGATATCCACTCTTGTATTTTCTGTTGACTAAGTTGGGACTGACTAGGGCTACACCACGCCCTCTAAACCTACCCTAAGGGCATGATCACACTCCACACCCCAAGTTTGAAGGCTGTGAAGTTTTAAACAACATTGGAACCCTTATTTCTTGTAATTGACTTGAGTCTTATTACTAAACACATAGTTCAAAGTAATGCACAACTTTCATATCACCAATTCTCATCCAAACTTCCATACTAACAAAATTCTAACTCTCAACATTCATGCATGAATTAACATAAACGCCTCAAGACAAATATTCATATCTCTTCTTAACCCACTTTGAGAACACCAAATAATCCAAAATGGACATAAAATCATCACCAAACAATCCATGAATGCATTCCAAAATCAAATTTAATAATGATATGATTCTCATCCCATCCAATCTCTCTTGTCGAATTAAGTGTACCGAAAAGACAGTCAAAACGGGAGTGAACTTAAAGCCCACATTAAGAAATACTAATACGCTTCATAGATCAAAGGTTTCCAATCATATAACAACAGATAAATTTTCTTCCATAAAACCTTGTATTCAAATGTGGTTGAACAATATTCAAACTTTCCATCAAAACATTTTCAAGTCGATTTCATATCAAATTTCGAATAGAACATTTTCATATCAACTAAAAATTAAATACATTTTCCTTTGGTCAACAAACATCAAATGATGTCCAACCATTTAAGACTTTTCAAATTGTTCCTACTACACGGAACTTCAAATGGGTGGCTAGCCGCAAATTGTTCCTTTTAAGGTGGACGTAACCAAATACTACTAGTATTAGCAACCTCTAACTCCAAAACCCCTAGGAAGCTGGGGTTCAAATTCAATTACAACCCACTCAAGAAATGTAAAAGTCAACTATTTCAATACAGGGCTGAACTAACCAGTAAAAAAATGTAATCTCAAATTCAATTCACAAAACATAATATCTCAATAATTTTCCACTTTCATAACAAAACAAATCTCAAAATACTTTCATGGAAAATCCCTATTTGATCCATGAACAATCAAAGGAATAAACACAAATAAAACTTTTTCTCATTCAAATTACGTAAAAGGCATATAAATATATTTTTCAAAAATACTATAAAGAAAATCTTTACGCAAAAACATATATAAGATATTTTCTTTGCAAAAGTTATATTAATATCTCACCTCAAAAGAGACTAAAAGGTTTGAAAGAGCTAATAAGGAAGAATTTCACCTAAAGAAATATTTCCCTCAACATAATAATGAAGAAACTATCATCATTAATTATTTATCTAAAATTATAATTTTAGGAATCCTAAACCTTCCTAATATGATATTCTTAGCAACGGTATTATTTTTAACTTTCTAATCCATAATAATAAAAGTTAATTAGTTTCTAAATATTTTATAAAATTTCTGATTTATAAAGTCTATTCTATTAACATGATTTTATTGTTTACCTCAAACATATTAACAACTTTCGAATGATAACTATTTAAATTAGTGCGGTGTCAACTAACACTCATATATTCTAATTCATTCAACAATCATCATTTATATTTTTTAATCCGAACTAAATCTTTACTAGAAATAAATGTTATTAATAATATTTTATAAATTATATTATTACCCAATAATCTTCAATCTTACCTAACAATTATCATACTCTGAATAACAAGTATGTTTTAATATATCTTATATCCTATAATTGCTTAATAATTATTCTTAATCATATTCCTTATCTAAATAAATTTCAAATCTTAATAAATATTTGCTTGCAAATATACATATACCTTCAAATACATATATTTATAAAACTTAAGCTTTTTTCAAACGTATCATATTTGTTCATTATTGTTTTTAAATAATTACTACATGAAAAGCAACCAAGATCGTTTAATGTCATTGAAGAGTTATACGACACTTCCTAAAGTGTCATGGGTCTCGACTGTCATTGTATGTTTACACACAATGACACTTATTTCGAGCGCCATCTTTATGAATAAAAACTATGATATCTATTTAAAAGCCATTATCTACTGATAATATTTCACTCCATTAACTTAACTATGATTAATTTCTATTTGAGTGTCATTGATTTTATATGTTTTTTTGTTTTTTAGAATCATGACACTCATTACAAGTGTCACATTTTTATCACATTAAAAATCTTATTTTCATAAATTTCCACGGTTATAAATCCCGATATAACAATATAATTATTGAAAATGTACACATAATATGAAAGTAATATAGAGGAGAAAAAAAAATCAAAGTCATATGGATAAAGCTACAAAGTTATCGATATATACATTGATCCAAAATTACAACAAATATTCCCAACAAATTTCATAGATTCAATGGGTAGAAGTACAAAATGTTCTTCAATTTGTTGGCAGCTGAGACCTTTTCCATACGAGAGCAAGCAACCCATCAAATCACTCTACATGAGTCCACCTGCTCTCGCTCTCAAATGTAAAATTAAGTTTTAAATATAGAAAATCACAAAAACTCGTAGAGTACCACTAGACTAAGACATCGTATTTAGTATTTTGATAGAGTGCTAGTGTGGTAATTTCAAGGTATTAAATGAACATTGAACTCCAAATTAGAATAATACCTTGTTGGAAAAGAACTCACCAATGATAACTTTTCAAGATACAAACCACCGTTGGAAACTTAACTCAGAAAAAAGAGAATGATATAAAACAAAAAAGGTTGATACAACATTATGTGCATTCTTAAATATCCGAAAATAACAAAGTGCTTCTACAATAACAATAATTATAGGATATATAACTATATACTTGGGTATAACTTTCTAAACTAGAAATACAAAGTACTAAAGCCTAAACAAAGTGGAATTGACTATTTTAGTTTCAATAGAATTGAATTTTCAAATAAAAAAATATACAAAAATGATTATAAGTAAAGATAAAGGAAATTTAAGCTATATATTTATAAAATAATATAATAAACACATGAATGTAAACAACAAATCTTAAGAACCAACAAATCAATCAAAGATAAAAAGTTTCCAAATGCTCAAGGAGATATCATTCATACACTTAGTATCAATCAAAAAAGCACTGATTACTGATTCTACCATAATGTGATTTTTCAGCTTCCCAAAATAAAATTCCTGCATTTCGAAAGCAGTTATAATAAAATAATAAACTAAAAAGAGGCAAGGAATAGATTTATAAGAATCAAGGATAATACCATAAATAAGTCAACTCCAATCACTATTTAAATATCTCTATTTTTGTCATGAAGGAAAGGAGATTCAAAATCTACATAAAAGGAGAAAAGCAATCAAACAATTGTAATGTAAAAATTGATATATAAATCAAATTTATAAAATCTTTAACCTTCACAAATACAAAAATAAAAAATAAATAAATAAAATAACAATAAGTTATATTTTTTTATTTGAAATTAAAACTCATCAATCAACTACAAGTAAAATGATAAAGTTCATAACATGTGTTTTTTATGAATGAAAATAAGAAACTTCTTTCAAAATGTACTAAAAATAGTTACGAAAAAAATGTTCATAATTTATGGAGGTGACTACTTATTCAAGATATATTCAATAGAAAACGCGTAATGCATTCCCGCTTCCAAATAACTATATCATAAAAATTGTATAGATTCAAATCATCAAGGTGAGCATCATCAAAATATTCTTGTCAACTTCAATAAAATTTGACGAAGTTATTTACCAACAAAAGCAAAAAATCTGATACAAATATAAGTCACTCCATTACATTGTACCTTCAAGCAAAGTTATTATCAATTCGGCCACTAGTGGACCTATTTCGATCGCACTCATTTACTCCATTTTCTACAAGACCTTTTCCCCATTAAACTAATAATGCACGCCCAAACCGAGGGTCCTTGATCGCCTTCAACCTCATAAAACTTGTGTGTTCTATATCATGAAATCCATACATGAGTAAAATGACCCAATAGGCCCATCATTCATACTCATTCATACGCTACAAAACCATTCATTTCTATACAGAACAAAACTATTACATCACTCTTAATACAAAACATATATTAAAACTAGTTTGTTCTAATTTATAATAATAAAGCATGAATCAAGGCCACAATCGTCCGCTTCATAATCCCTCGGGCCTCTATGAGCCGCTTGCTCACCGTCTCCAGACCAAAGGAGGGTCCCATGAAGGGGTGAGCTAATGCCCGGTAGAGATGAATCCTACAAGGGCTACTCCCCACTTAGGTGCATCATTTCACAGTCAAACCAACAACCAATCCGTGCATACATGTTGTCCTATCATGAAAAAAAAAAACTACATGTATGTATGAGACGACACTCATACACCTACACCGGGCCTAACCTCCGACCCACCACCCAATGCAAGTGCCAAAGGGTACCACACTTAGTCATTCCGACTCTATCTCACAACCCGTAATCTATGTGATATTTATTCAATCGCTTCGCGTCTGGGCAACAAAACTTCCGAGGTCTCACCGTAACCCTTCTTTACACTCCTAACTCTTTTTTTTCAGCTTCACCCATGGATACGCTGGTTTCCAACTGTGCCAGGTTTTTCACTTGAGGGGGGTGTCTATCCCCTACTTGCTATGCTCGACACTATTCGTTTTCCATTTTCATTTAACACTGTGGAACTCAATTGGACTTTGTCCCATTCCCAAGCCCACACGATTCGGGCATCAAACGCAGTTGTCAAACCGGGGCATTCATGTAATACCCACGTAATGCGTTGTACCGCACACCACGTAATGCAATTTGTTAATTGCACTCAAACCCATGACCAATGTAAGGAAGACCCTCTACTACGGGACATTCACACCATACACCATATGCTATGAACATCATGTCTAATGCACACAATGATTCATATATTCATTTTTAACATCAACATACATGCGCCATGTTAATATTCCACATTCAAATCCGCACATCACATAAGCATGCACTACATCTTTTTCTATCATTCGGGCCTATCTATGTCAACACATCATCTGCTATTGCATAACATAATTCCAACCATTACTTAGTAATGCTATAATTATATTCCCGTGCCGAGGCATATGTGTCGGGCCATACAAATTTCATCGCATATAATTATTTCATCTTTATCACACACATATATTTACACTTCATATTTTCAATAATATGAATTTGTATAATAATGACATTAGTCATTCCCGGCCATAAATCCTACCATGCTTGGCCTTGGAAATAATTTGGACTTAGTCCAATAAGTCCAATTTTTGTAAATACCACATGAAACATCCAACACGCAATTCCCTGCTCAGGCCATATGTAGTCCCAAGCATTTCGGTTACAAACCGGTTCCGAAAACAAAAGTTTCGAAAATCGGAACCGACCATTCCTCAACTGTCCGTGACCCAGCCTAATTTTTAGCCTACATTTTGGCTGATCACTTTATCTTATTAAAATCTAAACGCGACAAGCTTTCTGTAGAGTCCAAGAACACGCGAATCGGAGTTTGGACGAGTAGTTATTGTCAGTCTGGGTCGAATGTAATAATTCATTGGCAGGCGGGAAATTGGGCACACTCCTATTGGCTATTCTCATTCGGGATTTTACATCCTAGAACATTGTTCACCAAACAAATTCCAAACTCCCCATAAACCTATTCGACCATCACACAACAACAACCAAACCACACATATTAAATTCACCTGAAATGGGGCGAAACCATTAGGACCATTACGTGGCCCTAGGCTTAAATAAATCTCGTGAGTAGGAGGAAACCTACCTCTTTACAAAGGCAATTTGGTCTTTTCACAACCGGTCCAAGCATTACGCAACACTCCTTCCTTTTCCCTTCTCTTTCTTTTTCTCCTCTCTCCCCCTTCTTCTTCTCTTTCTTCCTCCCTTCTCCTTTCCCTTTCCCTCCTTTCTCTTTTTATTTCCCTCCCATCTCTCTCTTCCCTTCCCCTCCCTTGCCGCCCCACCGAACCAAAGCCTGCCGCCCCGCCCCCCCCCCAAACTAAATCGGGACCCCCTTTATACCCTTCAAGGTTGCTTGCTGCATGTTGACACATGGCAAGCCATGTGGCCGCTTCACACTGTTATCTTGAAATACATGAAATTCCGACTATCTCATAATCTAACGAAATTCGAAAGGGGTAGCTAGATTTCACGACTCCATTCCAACTGGCAAAATCCATTTGCCATCCGAGATCTAGAAATCCAAACTTTCTCCCGACCATTTCGATAAATTGTTTTGCCCCCTTTTTTTTTTGAAAAATTTAAATTTAAAATTTTCACGGGTTTTTACAAATAACGAAAACATACACCATTGATTAAGTAAACAATAAGAATATTCTAAAAAATTCTATTAATAAGTATAGATTAACCTTTGTCGCGGAGATGCCCTGGAATCAATTATAATGTCCTTCATGTATCTCATAACCAAGTACATGATATGCTGGTTTTTTGTGCATTTAAAATCTTCTAGAAATAGAAACACACTGAAATCAAATTAAATATGTGGGAAACAAGAATATCCGGCTTAAACTCATAAAGATTTAAGTATCTTAATCAACTACTACTTTAAAACTATTTTTTGTGATTTATTATTTTTTTAATTTATGATAAATAAAGAAAATGTCCAAATTAGTAATTCTTCTTTGGTTATAATACTCCATTTTTAAATTCATCAATCAATCTCCCAATCCACGCCAAAACTTGTCGAATTAATCGCATATAACAATTTAACTGGCACTGACATTGGCTACCAAAGACTAACTAGTCCCTAACAATGACACTAAAACTTGTTGACCAATTTTCGCATAGACTAGTTTAACTAAGTAATTGACACTACTACCAAAGACTAAATAAAGTCTGACGACGCCTAAAACTTGTCAATCGATTTCGATTAAAATATGTGTTTGTCTTTTTTGTAAAATGGATTCAGTAAAAATTGAGTTTGGTCTAAATCATTACAAGTGCATAGGTCATACAAGTAATAAAAGTGGATTTTTTAGTCCAGATATCGTTCTAATAAGGGACCGTATGATAAATCAAGATTAACTACTCCTAACTACTTAAGATCCTTACTATTTCAACTCAATCTTAAAATGATGAGAGAACTAATAAAGTAATACTAAAATAATTTCACTAAGATACATAAATTTTAATAAAGTGGATTTGAGTGCATTCACCGAGTGAGACAACATTGGGAAATAGACCAATGAATACAATTGTCAATGCATCATTTTGAGTCATAATCTATTATTATTGAGAAATAATTGTAAAGATGCATTATGGTATAGTTTGAATTTCTCATTTAACCACATCTTTCACCAATTAGAGATTTATATTCCTTTCGGACTTATGGGTCTAATCAATTACTTGTAAGATATAATTATCTTTCTAAGATCTGGGTATTTTTTTTTTCTTTAGTACTTCACACCCAAATCTTAGAACTGAAGAATTCTTGCCCCCATAGACAAGATATTACAAGCCTTCTCCAATTTAACCGACACCTCATCCTTCAATGCTGATTAAATTCTCCATCTCCTTGATTAGATCAATGCTAACATGAGATCAGAATCATTTCATCAGAAAGAGGAGAAACCTTTGAGTGGTTAAACTGATACTTCATCCAACTATCCGTACATAATGAGTAAGTTAGTGATCTATCAGAGTAATTTTTTAGAGTTCATTAGTTCAAAAGTATTAATCTACCATACCCACAAGTGAACTATCAAGCACTTTAGATTCTCCATCTTTGTGTCAATGAGGCCCCGGAAATCGAGCAAGACAATTCTTTGTTTTGGTACATCGATACTAGTATTTGGGAAATGTTTGTTCAAGAATAATACCAATCAAATAAATTCAAGTTTTCTAACTATGACATTCTCTCCACTTTGTGCGTAAAAATAACAATCACCATCGACCCATTCCCAAAGGGAGCTCAATCTTTCAAAATTGGTTCACACGTATTAGTGACTAATTGATCAGGAAAATTCACTAAAATTGTAAACGGACTGAAATAGATGAACTCTAGAAATTTTCCAAATCCATTTAAAGCAGAACAGTAGTGAGAAAGAAAATTTTACAATAGATTTCAACTCAAAGCTGCACATTAGTTCATTACTCAACTTTAGAAAATAAATGGAAAACTAACTAAAAACTATAAGAAATAAAATCTACTACAAGGGAAATAAAAAAATAAAAGAAAAATAATATACAAAGAGTCTCCAACTACCCAGAAGTCCTAGATTTGTGGAAGCTGCGCACAGTGCCCTAGATGCGTCTATTTATATAACTTTAAATGATGGGCTGCACTTCAAGGCACAAATTGTGGATCCCCAAAAATTATATTCAAATTGGTCACCGTCGACATACTTTTTCTTAGATTTTGTCATGACAGACTTTGATAATGTCATGACATAGTTTTGATGCAGCAGTCTTGTTCTTGTCGCGACAGAAGTGTCTTGTGTTGTGGCATAAAATTTGTTGCAAATCCGCCATACTTTTTCTCGCTTCAAAACCTAAGTGAGCATACTTTTCTTTATCGTGACCAATCTTCTGTTCTATTTTCTTCGTCTTTTGTCGCAACATAATTTTCTTCTATCATGACATAACTGCTGACTGCATTATTGAGACTTAATTGTGCAGCTTACGTAATTCTAAGATGTCATGTAATAAACATTTTACTCTAGCTTTTCTACTTTGTCGTGACAGTTTTCTATCTCTGGGCGCACATCTTTATGTGATTACTTAACAATCACGCGACAGTTTCCTTTGTCGCGACATAATTTCTTTCTCTCGATCCTTGCGATGATGAATTGTTTGTTGCAACATAGAAATCTTTGTCATGGCTAAACTTGTCTTGGATTATCTTAGTTCTCTTTCATTTTCTATCTTGACATAATTTTCAGAAGGCAAAATTCTCAGTTACTCGCAGCCTTTATTGTCACGAAGAAAACTTTTGTCGCACGCAGACTCGCTTCGCCTTCATTATGTCGCAATATAAAACCTCATTATCGCAACATTCTTTTTGTATTGCTTTTCTACTTCTTGTCGTGATAAAGTTTTTTTTGTCGCGATAGAGTTCACCTCAACCTCATGTTTTTTTTGTCGCGACAGAAGACTTCTTTGTCGCGACAAAGTCTTGTTGCCCTTTATTGTGAACTTTGAATTTTATGTTGTGACGTGCTTCTTCTTTTGTCATGCACTACCAAAACAACCGCATTACCACCAAATTACCGGATCTAAAAAATCGGGCTCAGAATTACTGACCAAATCACGACCATTTAGAGACCAAAAAGGGGTTTGGTCAAAAAAGAAAATTTTCGACCAAATTTTCGACCAAAGACCGACCATATTTACCGACCAAATAATTTTGGTCATAAATTGGTCTGTAAATTAGGCGGGAATTAGCGCCAAAAAATTACCGACCAATTACCGACCAAGTAACGACCAAAAATAAATTACCATGAAAATGGTTTCCAGAATAGCGATTCCAAAAATTTTTAACCCTGTAATTACAGACATTTATCGACCAAAATTTGGCCTGCATCACTAAGTTAAAAAATCTTTTTCCTCGACACGATCCAAAGAAAATCACCGCTCTCATCTTTTCTTTTCTTCCTTCTGATCACAAGACATCAACACTTCCAAGGTCAGAAGATTTGCAAACAATTTCCTGAAAAGCAAGAAAATCAGAATTTCGATTACAAAATTGTTAATTTTTAAAATCCATAATTCTATTCTAGATCTCGAATGAAGAAACGAATTTCACTGTCGAATCGCCTCTGATACTAAATCTAGCTAGCACGTAAAATTCTCGCTGGAATTCGAGACGCCTAATGTACAAGCCGAGGCATCGATTGGTGCTCAAACGATTTTCGATGAGACAAAAATCACATATAACACGACTCATGTGCCATAAGTGGTATGAGTAGAGTAAATGATAAATGACCCGCCAAGATAGTGCCGACGTCAAACCGAAATGAAGGACATAACTGGCCATTTTAAAAGATTGGTCACTAAAAGATCTAAAATGTATGTTGTCTTCCTTTCATTAAACCCAAAGAAAACGTGAAGAACCAGAATTTCGGGTAGTGGCCATTTTGAGTTTTTCTTGCAGAAACTTCTGTAAAACAAGGCGAATCCGACCGCCTTAGTCTTCTGACGCAAAGAAAATTGTTCTACACGAGCCACTACCGGTGGGCAACACCCTGACGAGTTTTAGACAAATCTCCGAGGCAATCACTGGGTTTTGTACATTTATTTAAGGCTGGCTGTTTCGGAATACTGATTTTGAACGGAAACAGCTGATCGTCCCAACCAATCGGCTGATATACTTTGAAACCAAAATGGGGGAGCCGTGACTGTCCATGGCTGCTTGGGTCTTTAATTTCAAAAATATGCTTTAAATCATGTATTGATACGAAATAAAGTCGAATGGGTTCTTATGATCCGTCCCAAAACATGGGACCGAATTGTGGAATTTGTTTTAGACTTTCGACAAATGTGAAACCTCCAAACTCCATGTAATGCTATGTTTGAATTTATGCATTAAATTGCTGTGAGTAGAGACCGAAATTAGATGGAATTCGTTCCAAAAAGTGGAACCGGTTGGGACGAGAGTGGGTCGCCCATGACGCCCCATCGCCGGGTTTCGAGATCGCAAAATCGGGCCCCGTTGTGTGGGAATTTGGACAAAATCATCCATGTGTCGTGGTGCTTGAAATTGATGAAATGAATGGGCTTGAGTTGTGTGGAAATAGATAGGTTAATTTGGGGATGGGAATCAATTGGGGTTTCATTTCTGAGGATCTAGTTATACAATGGTTTGACTGTATTTCACTCTATGTGTGAAGATTTTTAACAAAGATTTGTGCTAAGTTTCTTTTGGTATGTTTATTCAAAGATTTTTCCTGTTCATTGTTCATTTTTGTCACACTTATAATAGCCTCTCGATCGTGGTTTTTGTTGCTTTCACGCCTTATAGATCTCTTTAAATTTTATTTGGTTTTCAAGAGTTGATGGGCTTAGTCCTCTTCCTTCTTGAAAGGTCACTCATTGAGGACTCGCCACCATTTCCATGGGAAAGTCAAGAAAGTTCCATTTCTTTATTTGTTTTGTCTCGCTTATAGTTATTTGATGACACTTTGAATTGTTTACCATGAAAACTTGTGTTTATGAGGATGACAAGGCCAAGCTTGTATCTTTGTTTCCAAGGAATATATATTCTTCAAGGATCCATTTTGGGGATTGGTTTGAAGCATAAATGGGTGAGGTGGCGATATGACTTAAGCTTCCGTGGGTACTGGGGAGAAAGTTCCCCTGCTATCGGGCCGTAATTTTAATTGAACAGCTTTAACCCGAATTAAATTGGTCTTGTATTTTAATGGTAACCGGAAACCTTATTTTCTTGATTTGGTCTTGTATTTTCTTAAGACTGCTGCATCCTTCATTTAATCAATTCGATCCTCGATCTAACCAAATTTTCCGATAAATACTCGAAGTTTTTTAATTTATCGAGGGTAGATTCATTAACATCTTTCACACTAAGAAGAGTACTAGTATCGTAGGGTCAGCTATTGAATATCCTCTACCTTGATTCTTTCTCCTAACTTATCAAGCAAGAATAAGTTAGTCCAGCTTTTAGGCCGATTATTTCCCATGCCGAGACATTTCCAATACACAATTGTTATTATTGGGAGCTTACTCATTTCTAAAACCGTAATAATAATAAACCAAGAAAATTACATGTATTCTAATAATGGTAATGGTTTAATCATATTATTTCGATTTTTGACTTGGAAGTTCTTGGTCTCACATGGTAATTGTTTTTACTTGCTTATCGTCATTTAACTCTCCAAACACACAATATTCAAACTAAAAAAATTCAGTTGACTTCATTTGCCTTCATCCTACCTTTTATTGCTGGGATTAGATAATAAGGTATGTTTGGGGGAGTAATTTGATTACTTTTTTCTTGTTGATTTTTGAATAGACCGAGGAATGCCATAGATTTATCAAAGATATACCTCGCCAGTCTGTGCTAGTTTATTTGCTCCTCACATCCTCGAAAATTTCTCGTTATCCTACTAGGTATCTTGTCTGGGCTCCTAGAAAAACAAACAAGCCACATTTTTTATCAATTAAAAAACAGGGATGGACTTGTTTGTGGTTGATTTTATATCTTGGACATGATTTGTGCTTCAAATCTATTCATGTTTTACTTTCTCTATCACTACGTAATAGGTAACCACCTGCGATTGTGAAGTTGAAAAATTAATGCAGTGATGCAGTAGGAACTACACTTCAAACCATCTATTTTGGGGCTTACGAGAATAATTTGGTTTAATTTATTCTATAAACTATGATTGAGCTGCGCTTGAGATTCATGTATGGATACAAATAGAAAAGGACTATGGTGACACACATAAAGTTAACTTCCTTTTTGCTTGGTAATGGTGGTCCAAGAAGATAGGTTCAGCCCATCTACCTCCTTATGGACCTCGTTGTCATTTTCTAGGTAGATTGAAATAAAGTACCAAGGTCGTAATTAGTTAGAGAAGGAGAGGGTTTTTTCTATACTTAACACTAAAAATTAAAAAATAATTCATACAACTATGGTAGATCACTAGATCACAGAGTTGATTATGATTATCGAATGTGGGTTTTGTACTTCTTTCCCTCCATCTTGGGTTCACTTGAGCTAGTTTTGGCTTTTATTATTTTTCTTGAGCTAGTTTTGGTTTGTACCGGGGTCATTGCTTGTTTGCCACGCGCAAGTTGCCTATTTTCTTTCTGGGTGATTGCAAACTTGTATAACCCTTCGTTAGACTCAAGTATGTGTTCTAGACTCTATAGAAAGCCCTTGAGTCTAGAATCCACCCACTATATATAGCTTGATAAAATTGAGCTCATCCTATTGCTGAAAATGAAGAAAATCTCCAGGTTCCTGCTGCAATTACTGCAGTGTGCTGATTTTCATGATTTAAATACACACTCTTATTAGAATTTGGATTTGGGTGTTCTTAGACTCTATGGAAAGCCTCTGAGTTCAATCACCCATATATAGCTTGATAAAATTGGAGGCTGCATCCTGTCCGAAAATGAAGAAAATCATATCTTGCTGCTGCACCATTGCAGTGTGCTGATTTTCTCTATGATTTAAGCCATGCATAACCCTTCATTAATTCTGATTTGGGTTCTTAGACTCTGGTGGAAAGCTATTTGAGTCTAGAATCCACCTATATAGTTTGATAAAAATTGAGGTCATATCTCATCCCCAAATGAAGAAATTAGTGGCCCCATAATGCAATTATTGTAGTGCTGATTCATGATTTGAAACATGCACTCATGAACTTGACTTGGGGTGTTCTTAGACTCTATGGAGCCTTTGAGTCTAGAATCCACCCATATATAGCTAACGTTGAACTCATATTAGATCTGAAATGACAAAAACAGTGGTTGTTGCTGTTGCTGCTGCAAGTTGCTCATTTTCTTCGTGGATCGTGAATCCTGCATAACTCCTTCGTTAGGGACTCCTGCTATAGGTGTTCTTAGACTCTATAGAAAGCCCTTGAGTCTAGAATCCACCCATATAGCTTGATCAGAGTTGAACTCATATTAGATCTGAAAATGACTAAAAGTTGTTGTTGTTGCTGCTGCTACCTGCAAGTTGCCTATTTTCGGGATTGCAACTTGCATAACTCCTTCGTTAGGACTCTGTTATAGGTGTTCTTGAACTCTATGGAAAGCCCATTGAGTTTAGAATCTGACCATATGCTATTTAATAGCATTGGGTACCCATATATCCAATAGTAGTATACGTCTGGAAAAAATACCCCACGAAATAGACCAAATCCGTACAACATTTAGAAACCCAGAGAAAGTACAAGGGCATTATGGGAATCATACAAGACAAAACCCATTAAGAAAGAGTCACAGATTTTGATAAAAATATATTTACACCACAAACATATGGAATTGAAGGAAAACAAAAAGAAATATAAACCATATAAGAAATATAATAAAAATTTTTTAAAAGATCTACAAGAAGAAACCTTATTTAGATCCCAATACATGTAAAAATATAATCCAAAGATTTGGTTTATAATTTCTCTCTTATTTTTTAAGATCAATTAAAATACTTATTTTACATGTTTACACAAGATATGAGGAAATGTTAATGTCAAGGACTCAAGCAAGATTCCCGCTTGTCGTATCACTGTGTTTAATATATGTCTGAATTGATACTGTGACGACACTTGAACTATGTAATATATAGTTGATTGGATATATTTTTGTGAGTAGTGATGTATGGGCCTGGCGGCTTACTTTACTCATTTTATCCGTATGTGGACCCTGGGTGGTCAGTGGAATATAGCTCACAAAGATCGGGACATACATTAGCAGCCCCGTACAAAGGAGACTCTCGCCCGACATCGTTAAATCCCGAGTCCTGGGAGAAAGGGACTAATGGCGGTGTCAATACCCGACATCCATGAATATTCTCGCAAGTCGATCGTCATTAACCACCTGTGGAAACATGTAAAAAATATAATCCAAAGATTTGGTTTGTACTTCTCTTTATTTTTTGAACATAAATTAAAATACTTATTTACGTTTATTAGGCTGATATGAGGAAATGTTAGCTGTCACGACTGCCGTATTCCCGCCTACTTCAGTTCATGTGATGGTGCAATGTAGTTCTCTATTCATCGCCTAATCGTCGACATTTAATCGATGCAGGCGAGGTTGTTGATGGCAAGGGAGAAGATGCCCGTCTATGGCGTCATCTCTGGTCGACATCATTCTAATTATGCACACCAGATTATGAAGCTCCATCTTCTCGCACTATCAATTTGTTCTCGACGATGGAGGACTTTCGTGACGCCGATGCTAAATGCTGACACAAGACGGGCGTATCGATACTGAAGGACAGATGATTTGATCAAGAGGATGATAGGTGAGTTATGTCCCGCAAGCTGACCGGCTTACAAAGAAGTGTCGTAAAGGTGGACTGTAAACAACCCCGAAGGATCTACCTGATTACCTGGTAATGCCCACGACAAAGATCTACTCTAGCACCTGCCAGCAAAGACTCGCAACCGCATCGATTGAAGGTAAACAGCCAGCATGCCTACCCCAAGACCGACATCCTCACCATACTCCGACCAGATACATCTCAAAGATCAATGATGATGACATCTAGTTGGATGATTGAAAGGCATATACACACTTTTTTAAGGTTCCTATACTTGGATTTGGGAATTCATGTTTTTATTTTCTCTGACTTATTTACTATATATATGAAGTATATATATTAGTCATTTGTTTTAAAATATTTTTACTTTCTTTATATATTATACACCATTGTACTTTTCTTGTTTGTAATCTTAATATATATATATTTAAAAGCAAGATATCAAACTAAAAATGGCAAAAAATATTTAAAATGATTACCATCAGAATGCAATGAATCATTTATATTATATCGTAATATTCAAGATTATATATTGCTTACTTATAACACGCTGATATAGTATTGGGTCGGTTTTGGGTCAATTTGGTCGGTAATTACTAACCATTTGAGATTCATTTACCAACAATGATATTAAAAAATGGTTTGCCAGTCGCATTTGTTTGGCATCATCGACTGATGAGATTCACAACACCTCAAATTCTTCGGTCGGTAAATGTATCGGAAAATTGCTCAAAATGGTTTGGTCTGCAGAAATGGCTCTGCAATTTACTCCACCAATTAACTTGGTCTATGAAATAATTACCGACCGAAAATTGCACTAAATAATTTGTTCAGAATGGCTCCAGAAGGGCTTTACCGACCAAAATATCATGACCGACCAAAAATTTTGGTCGATAATTCAGGATTTTTAGTGTGATGACAAACTCTTCCTTGAGCTGGTCTTATATCAAAATTTATTTTGAACATAAAATACTTTTAGCAAATTCCAATTTTTTCATGGTAACTCGCTTATACTAATGCAATGTAGTCAAGCTTTTGTCATTTATTACACTCATCTATATTCTTTTATTCTTTTATGTTGCGACAAAGTAAGGATTGTCGTGACAAAGTTCCACTGTCATTTGCCTTGATCAATGTCGCGACAAAGTCAAGAGTGTCGGGACAATCTTCTTCCTTATTCAAATTTAGACTTTGTTACACATAAATCACGGTTGCAACATAGCTCTATTGGTTTCTTGAGATTCTATCACATCTTAAAACCATGTCGCGATAGAGAGTTTTGCCTTACACAATTTTCTTTATTTCTTTCTGGTTGGAATTATCTCTTTCAATAAAAAGACAAAACACAAAGTCAGGAATATCTACAATTTAGCATTAAAACATATCTTAACTCATAAAATATATACCAAACATGGATAAAAATAGATGAGTTTAGGACTCATCAAATATTAATTAGTTACCTCTCGCATGAAGATGATGTTTAAGGTCATCCCCAATGATCTCAGCGATTTGTTTCACCAATCTTTAACTTTGAGTAGATTTAAATTTGCCTCCATCACTCAAATCAACTGGTAGAAAAATGACATGGTTGAGCCGACTTCAGAATAAAAAATGCAAAGCACTGTGTATAGTACCTCATAGATTGACACTAGCTTGCTCACCTTTTCCCAATATGCATGACCAAACATGAGCTTTTCAACCTCATGTCCAACTATCGTCAATTAAGTCAGGAGACGCCCATTCATCACTAATAAAGAGTTTTATTCAAATCAACCCTGTGCTCAAGATCATTAAAAGTATATAGTTTGTTACAAATCTTATTGTCAGGACACACGATATCTTTACCACAACCTTCTTATTTTAAAACTAACCACCATGGTTGTAAAATGAAATTGATTATCTTTTGGCATTCATTTATCAACTCAACAACATTGACTTCTTTTACCAATGTCTTTAAGCATTAAATCGATGCAAAGCAGCTATTCATGAAGTCCAATATAGATTGTATTTCTTATTAACAACTTTAATAATTTTCACAAATAGTGATCCATTGCCCGTTACAATTTGCACCACATTTTCTTCTCCAACTTCCTCGACATTCCTTCAACAAACCCATATATGTATTTGTTGTCTTTTGGTCTTATCCGATGCATCAATAGCTTGGTGAAAATTATGTTTCCTTTTGAGTACACTACAAATTAATTATGCTAAACTTGGTTGGCCCGATCCATCCATCATTACAATCGCAGCCCACATGTTTTTCATTTCTCCCTTTATATGTTGACATAAGATTACGTTTTATACTCCATTTCAAATGTTTTTATTTCTTTTATTTCATAATGGTGGTTTTATGCCCATCCCTACATATACTAAAGGAAAGTAGATTAGTGGTTGCAAATCTGAAATTATACTTTAAGATAATAATGTCCTTATTAAAAACATATTACACAATTAGACAACTGGTTTTTTATGCACCAATACAATTGTCTAAAGTGGTGGGGAGTTCTCTTTTTTTAGGCACACACTTTCATATATGAAGAACTTGTTAATAAATCATAATCAATCATCCCATTGTTTCCTTGATTTTAAACATATTTTTCGAACTTTTTTATCTTGCAGTCGAAAACTTGTATAATGATGGTGCAACTGATAGTGATGAATCCATATGTTTGAATAATTTTGATCTTTCCATACGCCTGATGGATCAACTATTATGAAGACTAATTGTCTATTATATTATACCAAAAAATCTAAGTAAATTATTTTATACATAATTATAAGGAAAATGAATTAGACATAAAGATTTCACCGATTTTTTCTCATTCTCATAAATAATTTCAACTTGTTCTTGATTCCATTCATATTTTTAATGTGCATATTGCTACTCAATATTCATCTAGTAACATCGTAAGTGCATTTGTCAACAGATATGTACACATCCTCATCACCTCCTCCTCCTCCCCATCTTCAATGATCGCTTTCATGTCTTCCTCCCTAATGTAATCGAATTCTACTCTGAATTTCTCTCTATATCCATAGCTTTCGTTTGTTTTATTTTTTTTTGCTCTCAAAGTTGCTTAATTTCTTGTTTTACTCAACAACATATTTAAGCACTTTTTGTATTTGAATGGGGACTAGATGGATAGGTGAATTTTGAAGCGAGTAATTCCATCACTTTTGATAATCAAACCACAATAATTGCATATTGTTCCATTTTTATTCCCCTCCATTGGTGTGCAATATCTCCATACAGAATCTCGGCCTACAATATTGCCTCCACTTTCACTAGCCATCCTATAAGCATATATTTTTTTTTATTGAAAATGAAATTGAAATTAATGTAATAATATAATGCGATGTCATTATAATAATATTATATAAATGTGGAGTTAACATAAAAGTAATATTATTAACTAATTGTTATAATTTATTTATAATATAAAATTGGATTATAGTTATTTAATAGGATATCTAAGTTAATTGAAACCTTATTTCTAACATGCTACATGTAAGTGAATATGAATAAATTAAACTAATATAACACCACTTTCTAAATTAATGCAGTTAATATAAAGTAATATTATTAATCGTAAATTACTATTGTAATTAATAAATTATTATTTAGTGATATTATTAAATAAAGCAATATTATTATGATATCTACGAAGATCTAAGTTTCTGGCATGAAATAATTATAATTATTTAATAACATGACATCTCATATCTAAGTTTCTAATATGATATCTAACTTAATTTAAACTTTAGACTAACATAATATCATTATAATCATTTAATAATATAATATCTAAGTTTCTAATTGTATATAATTATTTAATATTAGGATATCTAAATTAATCGAAACCTTATTTAAAATTAAACTAATATAAAATTATATTATTATTAAATAATTCTGAATTAATGTGTAAGTTAATAAAAGTAAAATTATTAACTAAATGACTATAATTAACTAAAAATTATATTATTTAGTAAAATTATTATATTTAAAATAAGATTATTATGATATCTAAGAAGATATATGCTTTATAACATGAAATAATTATAATTGCTTTAATAGCATGATGTCTAGTTTCTCACATTACATCTAACTTAATTTAAATCTTTCAGTCTAACAAGGAAAGTTAATTTAATATTATAAAGAAACTATAATATTAAACTATTTCAAATTTAAAAGTTAATATGAAACTAATATTATTAACTAATATGTGTTAATTTCAACTATTATAATTATTTAATATTAAAACTATTAAATTATAATGTAATTAGTATTAATAGACATTCAAAATAACACTAATTTATTAAAAATTAATCTAAACAATAAATACATTAAAATAAAATATGCATACACAAAATAAATTCAATTTTGAAAATATAAAAGTAAATTAATAAAGAAATAAAACATCCCCTTAATTAACCTTCTATTTGCATTAATTCACTCGACCACCAAAAAACTTCCAAAATATTGATGTGGGTGGGATGAGTTTATAATGAAATGATATGATTTAGGGTATTTATAGAATTCTTGAAGTCAAAATAATAATTACTGTTAAAAATTGTGATTTAACTGGTTGCTGATTTGATTTTTGTTCAAATCTGATCATTAGCCTTTCCTATATCCTGAAAATAGTCTGACCGTTAGATTAAGTTCAGGTTTAAAATCCAATTATTGAATAAAATATGACCATTAGATACTTTTAAAAAGTAGATGGAATTTGACCGTTACATGAAATCTGATGAATGTGGGAGCAACAGATCACTAGTCATATAGTCAAAGGTATTACTTTTTTTTCAAAAAAGACAAAAATTCGTCAAGCAATGTCGGCGATAAATAGGTGATATCAGTGATAAATCGCCGATTTTGCTGCATACTCTCTATGCGTGCATGTTGAACATATGAAGATATCAGGCAAACACTATTCTTTTTTCGATATAATGAAACGATTTGGACATTTTGGCCATTTCTTAATTCCAACCAATCCTCGTATGTCAACACGTGCTGGTTGACTTTCGATATGTGAGATATTGATATTTTCGTCCCCGTTTACAACTCCATCGGATTAAGAGAAGAAGAAACTCAATTATTCCCAGCAATTTGAAAGTCATACCATGACTAAAGTAAGGAGGCATTCCGTTCAAATGTCTGCCAAAGATGATTTTGATATTTCAAGTTCTCTTCCTTATAGTTTTATTGTATTCTGATGATAGAAGAGGATATTGTATTCTATTCCATATTTAATTGCTGATGGATATGATAAGTTATTGATGGGAGTACCACATCAAGAACCTTTAGGACAATTATATATATTTGGGATTATTCTTGCGTCTTGATAAAACTATTACAGCTCATAATAAATAGGAATAAGAAACTTCAACATTTTTGCACGGAAGTCATACCATGACAAAATTAATGATTTTACTGAATTCATAGTTATTGTAGTCTGATGATATGATATATATTGTCTTCTAGTTCATATTGAATTCCGGGAAGGATATGATAAGTTATTGATGGTACCATATATATATATATATATATATATATATATATATATATTAATGTTTTTTGCACTCGTATTGATCGGGTCGATTCGATCTATCTAATCATGAATTGATACTAGATATTACTATTTAAACCGATCAGATAGGTCAACTAATGTTCATCATAAACCGATCTATTGAACCACCAACATTTATAATTATTTTTATTTAATTATATATTTATGATAATATTTAACCAATGCTCAATTATCTATTTCAACCAATGACTCCGATCACAATTAACCCAACTAAAGAACTAGAATCGTAAGTCATCAATTCTATTCTTTAAAACATATATATATATATATATATATATGGTAAGAAATCTTTATATGGTGGTTTTACGGAGTGAATTTTTTTTATTATAAATTAAATTTTTAGTTTTTTTTTAAAGCTAATAATTTTTAATCTAATGTAGTAAATTATCTCCAACCCCTCCTCTCCCCATGGAGCCTTTAAAGGTTGAATGGTCTAACCAATTGAGGTTGACATATGGACAAATTTTTAGGTTTTTTAATATTTATGAAATATATTATAAAATGAGTTATTTTTATATACTGAATACCATAATATAAATCTTTTTATTATAAAGTTTAAATATTTTAATCATTAATATTATTCAATGTTAAAAGAAAATTTTCTAATAAAAACCTTGAAATGGGATACTATTTTTATTCTAAATATTAAAAATAATTTGGAATTCCATAATGGGTTTTATTTTCTTTTACAAAATTAAATATAAGCATAATATAACATTTCTTCTCATTAAATATGTTACCTTAAATTTTCATGTTGATCTTAGCTCTATATTTAAGAATATCAAGAATATTTTATCTCATTGAATATAAAATCCTGCATGTGTTTCCATTGAGTGAGATATGATATGTTATTTTTTACAATTAAACACTTTCGTTGGCATTTATAACAATCCACATCTATTTGGGACTCGATCCCATCCCACCCGATTGTCCTACCTTTGAATTGTGAACGCCTGATTCGAACCCAAACTTCATCTCTCCGGGATATCTTAAGTATTTTTAACTTTGAAGGCACAATATGTATGACATAAGATATAAATATCATCGATATCCTTGGCAACCACATGGTAGGCTATAAGTACCCTTCTATGTCATTTTTCGTTTGTCATCAAAGAAATACAAAAATGGGGTGGTATAGAATTATAGCAGTCATTTACCTTATGCGGGTTAGCCGTGCTGGCTCAGATTAACTCTCCACTACCAGCATAAATGAGAAAAGCCCAGTGTCTTGGGTGTGCTAGGTTCGATGCGACAATGGAGGGTCGTTCGTCACCTACATTCTATTCTTGAAAAAATAAAATAATATTGTTAATAATAATAAATCCATTTCATTGTTCTCACATAACCCTTTATTCGAAGAAGATTTGGGTGGACTTCTGATCACATCTTGGGTTTCAGTAGTAAGACAAAATGTAAGCTTTTTTTTTCTTATTATGTTATAGATTTTTTTGTGTAAATTCTTTGATTTTTTAAATGTTTGGATCATCAATGAAGAGGTCCGAATATATATATAAATAATAGGGACCACCTTAGACTAGAGATTTGACTCAAAAAGAAAGAAAGGTATTAGGGACTATGAGATTATGGATCAAAAAAAGAAATAAAAAGGTAGTAAGAGACGTACTTTGAGATTATGAATAAAAAAAAAAAAGTCGTTATTGAATACAAAGAAGGCACCATAATTAGGAAAATAGAACCTTGGTTTCTCAAAATAGTCAAACATGTAATAAATGCATAAAATAAGGGCAAATATGTCTCGAAAATAAACCCACTTTAAGTAAAAATGTTTTCATGTGAGACCACCATGTCACATATGAGAGAAAAATAAATGTTATAATGCATGTTAGATATTACATTAGTGTGTTAGGTAATACATTAGTGTTTTGTTAGCTATATTAAAGGTGTTAATTATATTACGCTTTAAGGGTAATATATGCAGGGTATTACTTTAATGCTTTGGGTGCAATTAAAGTTTTATAAGTGTTATATTAGGTTTTATGTGGGTGTTACATCATGCCCTTGCGTATTATATGTATATACTGAAAAAGTCCATGTTATTTGTTAGGTTAATATTGTGTTTATATATATATATATATATATATATATATATATATATATATATATATATAGACACACACACGTCTAAAAACCTATAAAATAGGTCTTAAAAACATAAGTATTATGCCCAGAAAGCCTAGCTACTGACAGATGTTTGAATAAATGAAAATAGTTGTTATATATTTAAATTAGTTTAAAAGAAAATTAATATTTGATGACAAATTTTAATAATGATAATAATAATAGGTTTAAAATAAATAACAAATAACTTTAAAAATTGGTTTATGTTTTTCTATTATTCGTTGTAGCAAATAATTTTGGGGTTGAGTGTATTTTTGGAGATTATATCATTCAGAACATCTGAGTTGAGGGAAGATTTATGAGATTTTTTAATGTATTTCTATATGTGTAATTTGAAAATGTTTGCTATGTTATTTGCTTAAAATATGGATCAAATATATTTTGTATGAAAAGTATACATTTATGTTTTGTTATAATATAAATTGTGGAGATATTATATTTTGTAATGAAATTATTGTTCATAAGTTTGGACTTCGTAGTTTGGCCAATTCAATATAAATAATAGTTTAACACTATTCAACATTTACACTCAACACAATAGACATTTATTTCTTGGTGGAGAAATGTAATTTATTTGGAATCATTACTCTAGGTTTTGTTTAAAGTTACTTATATTTAGAAGTGTTTGACTGTCTAATTTTAGAAAGAACAATTTGAGAGGCTGGGGCCACCATTTGAAAGTCTCACATCATTCGATATTTGTGAGTAGAGTAAAAGTTTTTTATTTGAATGTTTGAGATGAATTTGATATGGAAGTGTTTGGATCCGAAATGGAAGAACTTTGTTTGAATCTTTGAATGTATTAACAAAATAATTTATGGAAATAACTAATGATAACATCTCATATTTTGCAAGTGAACTAAAAATGTCTGATCCATGAACTACATTACTCTACCTTATTGGCGTTCAAGCTTACTCATCTTTGTTGACTATTTTTCGAGTACTAGTTCTAACGTGGAGTGATGGCTAGTTTGGGGATTCATCATTATTAGGATTCTAATTTTGAAAGTCGTTAAAGATCTTGTTAAGTTGATAAGTTTTTGTTCTTTTAGATTATTTAGTTTTCATAGTTAGTTTAAAAGTATATAGATACTATTTTCGCCTTTTATGTTAGTCTACAGCATTGAATGTTGAGATTTAGAAAATTTTGTTAGTATGGAATTTTAGAATTGGTGATATTAGAATGTTCCTGCATTTACTTTGAACATGTATTTAGTAATCGGGAATCATTCTAGTTGGCACAAAGGGTTTGTATTTGTTTCACACTCAGGCCTTCACGCTTGAGGTGCGAAATGACAATCCTACCCCTGTGACCAAGTTTCGGGACGTGATGAGTGGTATCAAAGCACTATAAGTTATGATCTTGATGGAAACTTGTTGGCTACCTTCTGAATAGATGAGTGACGACACTAGTTCAAATTGCCTAGTTGACTCTTTATTGTTTTTCAATTATGATTTGCATATTGGGCACCTTAGTGACTAATTTAGTCATATCTTTTGCTATATAGGACATCATGCTAGCAACAAGAGCTACATCTTCCCAAAATAGGTAGGCTAGTGACAATTTACCTCCTC